>QFFA01001878.1:0-10676 GCA_003316565.1 Russula foetens | reverse complement strand
ACCACCACTGACGACCACCGACCGCGCCGACCATGGCCACGACCACCACGACGGCGCATGGGCCAGCAGGAGTAGCAGCAGTGTGTGGGGCAGCAGGACCAGTGGCATGGTAGTGGCAGCACATAGGGTAGCAGTAGCAATAGTTACCATGTAACAGTAGTATCTTGAAATACAGCTTCATTTCACTTATTACCACTTCTGCTTGGCTTGATGTGTGCTTGAAATAACTTGAATCTCACTTGATCTCACTTAATCTCACTTAATCTCACTTTTTTTGTTATGATCAATTTTGAAGAATGCATCAAGCATGAAAAAGTCGAAAAAGGTTACAAAAAGGACAATCAAGGATACAGACCTAGCTTGAAAAAGAAGAAATCTCTTGAAAAAGTTTGCATCAAGTTGCACAAATTGCTTCTTGAAATCCTCTTGAAACCTACTTGAAGCACATCAAGAGCGTAAAAAGTGTGTTCAAGAGAGGTCATGAAATACTGATGTATTCTAATGTCACGAACTTACTACTTTTTAACAAGTAGGAGATGCGGCGACGGTGGCGGAGAGTTGGAGGTGACTGTACCAAAGGATGATGACTGAGAGGTGAAGCAAGAAGAGGGACAAGACAAATGGCGCAAGGACAATGTGGAGGGGAGGCTCCAGAGTGAACAGTGGGGGGTAGACAAGAGAATAGTCTGGGGACTATTCGCTACAATTCACAGGTCTTATATACTAATACAGGGTGGTCTGTGCACAGCCTTTAGGGCCGGCACCAGTACAGGTGACAGGTGTAATCTATACTTATATGGTACACGGGCAGGAGAGTCTATGGAGAGGCTATCAGATCTTATTGGGGAATTCGGGGAAATCCAAGATCTGCTGAGGTTCCCGATATGGGACGTGGGCTGGAGAGGCTATGGGGAATCCCCTGGGAAATCCCAAGATCCAATCGGGGATTCCCTTTGTCTTGATAAGCGTACTTTGGCTTGGTAATCTTGATGACCTTCCAGGTATTGGTCAATGGCTTAGTAACTCGTCCAAAGCAGATGGGATCACGTGCCCTCTGGTCACGTGATCGGTCTAGGTCATGTGACATGTCATGTGACCCAAAAACTGGGGAGAGATCACGTGACTGGTCACGTGATACTTTCTTAGGGTCACATGACCCTAAGTTTGACTTGGTCACTTGGCTATAACTTAGCTTTAGGGGCGGACTTGGTGGACTTAGGGGCATTGTTCTCGATCCCCTCTTAAGGTCATGTCATCCAGGAGTGTGCGTGGAGGTCACAAACACGGCCGAAGGCCGCGATCGCGACAGTATCCCCTCTTTAGGCTTTCCTTGTGCCTGCAAGGCTTGAACTTGTCTGTATCGTGTTTCGAATTTCTGTAATAGTTCTTTGGCGTGCGTTAATTCTTTGGCGGGCAGCCATGAATTCTCGGAGTCAGGGTAACCTTTCCACTTGACTAGGTACTGTGTGCTTTTTCGATTTTGTGTAGGTCGGGATTTAAGGATTTGTTCAATCTCGTAGTGTCCTTCTTCATTGCCAACAATTTCTGGTGGTGGTCTTTTGAAGTTAGGGCCATGTGAGGCAGTTTCAACGTATGGTTTCAATAGCGAGTTGTGGAACACAGGGTGTATCTTCATCATCGGAGGTAGTTCTAGTTTGTAGTTAGTAGCAGTGGCCCATAGGACTTTAAAGGGGCTGTAGCGTCGTGGTGCAAGTTTGGCTTTAGGATGCGTGGTCTGGAGATTTGTGGCTTCGAGTAGAACAAGGTCGTCTTTGTGGAAGACGTGTGATGGTTCAGGGGGCTTTCCCTTGCGCATTTCATTAGCTGCGAGTAATAGAGCTGCTGTGACTTCTTTGCGTATTTGCTCTAGGTATTGTACGCGTTCATCAACGCTTTGTAGTCTGGTTTGCAAGTACAGTGGTGGTTTAAAGGTGGGTTGAAACCCATACCAGATCTCGAATGGTGATTTATGGGTGCTGCGATGAGGGTGTGCATTGTGTGCGAATTCTATGATGGGGAGTAAGTCTGCCCAATTGTCTTGTTGGAAGTTTCCACAAATGCGTAGGTATTGCTCAATTTCTTGGTTAACTCATTTGGATTCTGCTGCATAAGCAGCAAGCCCGGCCCGATTAGGACGTGGAAGACCGAAAAATGAAGATAAAGTCGGACTCCACCAACGCACAATAATTTAGGAGTGCGGAAAGAAAATAGGTTCGCTCCACTTCCGACATTACATCCACCCCCTTTTACTTTTACTCCTCTCGATTTACTTTGTCGTTATTTGCTTGAAAAATGTAGTTACAATGTATAAAAAGCCTGTATCACCTCCCGAATCAATTATCCAGTTGTCTTCCCTCCCAGTTCGCGTGCACTTTGCTTGATCCCCGCTCATCCCCGCTCAAGAGGCTTATCTGCCTCACTTCTTGGTCTCTCACTCAAGTCCCTCTCGGATTTTTCTTCGCGCTCAACATCGCCAACGGTACCGGCAATTTTCGGCCTGACTGTCCCGCTCGCGTTTTTCCGCTCGTGGGCTCTTACTCGTCGCCGCTGTTCGCAACTTTTACACCAGATTCTCCATCTGTTTGTGGGTGAAACACTGTAGAGAGCCTTTGCTCTATTCCTAGTTTATGCCATAGTTCTCGGGTTACTTGTGCTGCAAATTGTGGTCCACGATCTGAGATAACTGTTAGAGGGAAACCCGTGCGTTTCCATATGTTGTCCATGAGTAGTTGGCTAGTTTGTTCTGCTGTGATGGTCTTGTGGCATGGTGATAGAATGACTGCTTTGCTGTGGTGGTCTACAACCGTAAGGATACTATCATATCCTTTTGACGTGGGGAGGTCTACAATGAAGTCCATAGTGATGGTTTCCCATACTCCAGTAGGGATTTCGTTTGGCTTGATCGGTACTTTGACTGGGGGGCGTATCTTTGTTGCTTGGCAGGTGGCGCATCCTTTGATGTAGTTCTTTACGAATTCCGTGATTCCTGGCCACCAGTATTCTCTAGTGATAAGTTCAATGGTTTTCCATTCTCCGGGGTGTCCTAGTAAGTCATTGTGGAAGGTTTGTACAACTTTGCATTTGAGGTCGCCGTTATTAGGGATGTAAATGAGTCCCTTATTCAAGATAAGGCCTTCTTCATAGTTCCAATCTTGTAGGCCTTTAGTAACGCTTTGAGGGCCACTAATGAGGATTTCTTTTAGTAGCTGGCCCGTAAGGTGATCCGTTTTGATCGCATCTTGTATCGCTGTTTTCAAGTCTGTGTTTAACGTGATAGGAATTGCTGTGGTATGTAGTGCTTGTATTCGGAATTTGTCTGGAGTGAGCAAGATTTTTTCCACATCATCGGATGCTATCCCCTCTTTATAATCTGGCCGCCGTGACAGAGCATCAGCTTTATTCATTTTGCCAGGTTTTGGGATAATTTCGTAGTGAAAATCACTCAAAAATAGTGACCAACGTGCTTGGCGTCGTGACAGTGTTTGTTTCGTGGTGAAATACTTGAGATTCACGTAGTCTGAGAAGATCTTTGTCGTATGTGGACTACCCTGCAGGTAGTGTCGGAAGTGCTTTAAAGCGTGTATAATCGCTAGTAGTTCTTTGTCATGGATTTCGTAGTTGCGTTCAGCTGGCTGGAGTGACTTCGAGTAGTAGGCGACTGGGTGTGAATGACCTAATGCATCATTTTGTTTGAGTATAGCTCCTGTGGCATAATCACTTGCATCTGTGATTAGTGTGAACAGACGATCGTAGTCCAGGAGCACGAGGACTGGTGAAGTGGTCAAGGTGCGTTGTAACATGGTAAATGTGTTTTCACATGAGGGTGTCCAATTCCAAGGCATTGTCTTCTTGGTTAGGTCGAACAGTGGTCGTGCTAATGTCGAGTAATTTTGTACGAAGCGGCAATAGAAATTGCAAAAGCCCAGGAATTTCTGTATTTCCTTGATAGATTTTGGGCGTGGCCAATCTTTGATGGCTGTGAGTTTAACTGGGTCCATGCGTAGTTCTCCTTCAGAGATAATGAGGCCTAGGTATTCAACCAATCGTTGGTTGAAAGAGCACTTCTCTGCTCATAAGTAGAGGTCCAGTTCTTGGAGGCATTTGAGAATGCGGTGTGTCCACATTTTTAGTTCATTTAAAGTGGATGCAAAGATCATTATATCGTCAAGGTAGACGATCATATGTCTGAGGGCGATGAGATTGGCGAAGCGTGTGTCCATGAAGGTCTGAAAGGTCGTGGGGGTGTTGCAAAGCCTGAATGTCATGACTAGTGATTCGTAGAGACCGAGAGGGGTTGCAAAGGTGGTTTTCCATTCATCGCCTTCTCATATTCATATATTGTTGTATCCCCATCATACATCCAACTTGGTGAAGAACCGCGCACCGAGTAGCTTGTCTACTAATTCAGGGATGAGAGGTATAGGTACCGCGTTCTTTTTTGTAATCTTGTTGAGAGGACGGTAGTCTTGTACTGGTCGAAGTTTGCCATCTTTCTTATCTATAAAGAAGAAAGGGCACGCAAAAGGGGACTCGGATCATCGTAGAGTGCCATTCTTTAGGCCTGAGTCCAAGTATTCTTGTAACGCCTTGCATTCTGGTGGTGTAAGTCTGTAAATTCCCTTTTTTCGCATCGTAGTATTCGGTAGAAGGTCTATCTTGTGATCCCATGGCTGGTGTTTGGGTAGTCATTGTGATTCCTCATCTGAAAAGACCTTTGCGTATTGCCGGAATTCCTGTGGAATCTCCGCAACTTTGGTTCCATGTGAGATGGCTAGTGATGTAGAGACCATAGTTCTTCCAATGGTCGGTCCTATGTATTTCTCGTTATGCGCTGTGATGAGTTCAATTGTGTCCGAGTTTCCAATTGAGAGCTCAAAGTCATCTTCGACTTGTGTTCCCTCTTCTAGGGACGGGAGTAAGGCGGCCATGAGAGGCGAAGGACTAGCATTGTTGTCCTCATAGCATTGCGGTGGGCAACGATCTAGATTAAGGGCATTCTTAGCCCAGTCGATGTTAGGATTGTGTTTCTTTAACCAGTCCATCCCAAGGAGCATATCGTGGGCTCCCGTGTTGGTTACGAAGAACCGTACTTGTTCTGAGTATCTTGGGCCCATATTCATTTGTAGCTGCATAGTATAGTTAATAGGGCCTTGCTTGTTGATTGTTCCGTCGACGTTTCGAGGGTAGACTGGGGCTTGTAATTTCCAGAGAGGTAACTTGTGTTTGACAGCAAAGGTGGTATTGCAGAACAGTCCTTCTGCACCACTATCCAGTAGAGCTCGAGCATCGATTTGTTTTCCCTTTGACACGATTCGGACTGGGATGCGAATAGAAGGTACGCGTGTATTCCGAATCGTGTTTACATTTACAAAGGACACCGTCTGACCCAAAGCGACGGTGTTAATGTTACAAGAGGAGGGAAATAGTTCATCTCTCGCTGACGATGCGACAGGAGAGGGCTTCAAAAAGGAATTTGTACAGTATCGATGTCCATGTCGATAATATCAGAGGTTTGCATGGTTGCGACTTGGAGTCCAGACATTGACTCCACTAGGTCGCCTTGGGGTACTTGATTTTCATTGATGGTCTCTAGCTGACGGACCGGCATATTGAAATCACGTCTGGGTGCTTCTGGACATGCAGCGGCTCTATGTCCAGGCTTTGAACAGTAGAGGCATAAGCCTTCCTTGATGCGGCGAGTGCGTTCTTCGGGAGTGAGACGTCTGCGTCCTCTGTGGTTAGAACCGTGTCCGTGGCCTCGGCCTTGAGTGTTATTCGCTGCTATGTCGATGGTGGTTCTGTCAGGACCAATAGATAGTTCTTGGATCGATGCTCGGCCCCGCCGATTGAATGATCCTCTAGAAGGGCGTTGTAGTCCTCCTCCAAAGACTTGCCAATTTTTGTCAATTTCTCGGGCCTTGTCTACTAGGCCAGCAAGAGTGTCGGGCTGAGGAGTGACATTGAGGAGCTTCGTGTGTATTCCTATGTTCAGGTTTTTCCTGAAGGCGAACATTTTGGAAACTTCATCCACGTCCGTGTCTGCAGTGTATGTGCTCCATTCCTGATACCAATTGTTGAACGATCTGTTTCCCATCACGGTGCTATGCATCTTGCTAATAGCTTCCACCTTGAGTTGTGGAGGGATAAATTGCGTCTTAAAGGCATCTCTGAGGGCTTCCCAAGTTCCCCAGTCTCTAGGGTTTGCCGCTAGGGCAACTTCCATGCATTTGGTAGCCCAATCTCCTGCTCGAGTTCCGATTTTAAAGTAGCCAAGGGTTGTTGCTACTCCTTTTTCGACAGTGGTGAATGCATCTTCATTTAATGCGTAGTAGTTGTTTAAGGCATGCCAAAAGGATTGTGCCTTCGATGCAGAACCATCAAAGGGTTCCGGGGGGGACCCGAGTGGTCGTGGTATGGCCTGCTGTTGTGCCATTGGTGCTCCCTGTGGTGGTGGACTCGGTGGGTTACCACCTGGTGGTGGTTGTGGTGCTGGTACGAAGACCGGTGTGGGTGCTCGAACTGGTGGTGGTGTGGGGACCTTCGGTGGTTGATTTGGTGCTGGCGTTCGAGAGGAACTAGCAGAGGCAGATGTAGCGTGTGGGGTATGTATAGAGGAACTAGTGGTTGATGTTCATGGAACCGTGGAGGATAAAGTAGCTCTTGTGCCACTTGCGATAGGTTGTTTTCCCTTTGCCTTGGATGCCAGTGGTGTGGCTGTCTGGGTGATTGCCTGGGTAGTAGGTTTGGCTCGAGCAGGAACCGGACTTTCTTCTCAGGAGTAGGAAGTCAGTACTGGAGAACTGGTGTGGCTAGGTTCTCAAAGTCTCTGTAGTTGCTCTGCGGCTCCGGTGAGGGTAGATTCGGCTCTTTCCAATAACGCTGTGACTCTGGCGGTATCGTTCTTGTCGTCCGAGTCAGGCTCTGGGGTGTAATTGGCAGACGGGTGCTGCGATTTTGTAAAATTGACTGCCCAATTGTTAAGATATTTCCAATGGTGGTTTTTATTGGACCACTTGACTGCTTTGTTGTCAAATAGGGCAGTTCCCTTGCAAGCGTTGAGTTCGCTGAGTTGATCTGAGTGCTTGAAGTCACTAAGGAACTCTTCTCGTGTGATAACTTTGTTGGTGTGGTGCGATCTCCATGGGTGTCCTGATCCGAGATTGTAGAGGATTTGTTCATGCCACCAAGCAAAGATGATTTGTTCGGTTTGATATAGGGTAACAAACCACTCGTTGAATACAGCATAGGTGGATTGAAGGTCTTCCCGGGTAGGTTCGATTCTGGTTGGGTAATCTGCTTTTAGATCTTCCCACTCTTCACTCATATATAAGTGAGTTTGTAGCCGTTGTTATCCCAGTTAAAGTGAACTGAGTAGGCGGCTCGTAGGTAGACGTGGTTTATGTCGTGTGGATCTTGTATGATTATGCGATATTCTTCACGTACGTCGTCTGTGGTGATAACAATCCTGTATTTCCAAACAAGTCCTTGTAATATCCCAGGCGTTGGGCAGAGTTGTAGAAGCTCAGAGAGGCGGTGAGTTATTTCTACTCGCGGACGTCGTCCAAGTAGGAAACTGCAGTGGTTCAGGAAAGACCGTCCTTCGGCTTTGGTACAGGTTGGGATCTGTAGTGCTAGGTAGGTTTTCTCCAGAAGGGAGACTTGTGAGACGCGGTTCTGAGTTTCGGGTAGGTCCAAGCTAGTCGGGCTATATATGTTTATTAGTGGCGAAGGCACAGGTATCCCTGCCAGTGCCGGAGGTGGATTATTCAAGGAAGGGTAGACAAATTCATTGTCAGGTTCTGTGAAAGGTAACTGGATCTGCGGGATCCGGGATGTGACTGGTGGAGACAGGTCTTGGTGTGCTGGGCGTCTTAGCAAAAATGGGTTCCGCTGTGAGGAAGTAGGTACGGCGGGTGCCGAAGTCTCTCTCTGGTGATTGCGATTGGAATGGCGGCCTCTGCGAGTATGTCGCTGCGATGACTTGGCCAGTTTGGTCGTTAAAATAGATGTACCTAAAAGGACTTGGGTATTCTTCCTTTATAATTTCTAGAGTGCAGTTGAATTTGTACCAAAGGAGGGCACCAAATAAATATAAGATTACGACTGAGATAAGTAGATAATCCAGGGTAATGGAGTTATCCGATTTGATCGTAATGTAATCCGGGGACTGGTGCCAGATAATAGCGAGGGTGCCAAAGTTCAATGTAAGGAGGAGTGGGAGGAGTTTCAGGGCGATAGAGGTCGCAATGACAAATGTCTATTCCACAACTGCAACGATCAGCTGGTGGTGGAGTGTAGGCTGGGCTAAGGGCTGGAATGAGATCCAGGGTGTTGGCTCGCGTGCACTGTAAAAGAAAAAGATACTGACATTCAGTAGGTAAAATTGATGAAATTCAACAGTTTTTCACATGAAAATCCAGAAATCTGCACCATTCAGTACTTTGCTGCGACTTTTTTGAAAATTTGTCAGTAGGCTAAGTACTGAAATTACAAAGAATCTGCACCATTCAGTATGCCAGACTACTGAAATTCAGTACCTTTTTCTTTTATAGTGGTGGATCCTGGGAGATCTGAGGCGATTTCCGTACTGTCGACCGAGTTCCAGTAATTGTCGTCAATTCTGAGATGGTCTGGCTGGAGGAGGATAATACCAAGTCTTCTTTGGTATTCGGGTTCACGTCCCTGGGCGTTGGGTAGTGCGATGGGGTAGAAGATTTCAGTGGGATTAATTAGAGTTTGTTCATGGTTGATGTTGGTGGTGTGCCAACCGGTTTCTTCCCACTTGTGGAAGTATTCCTTTCTGAGAGCTCCAACGAGCTGGGTTCCGTGATCTGTGATGAGGATTCTGATTTCTTGAAACTCGAGGTGGATTTTGGTTTCCGACAGGTGAAAGCGGGATAGAAATCTAACTCTATTCCCTTGGAGTATGGCCTGGGTGATTTCCTGGGTTTTGGCAGGGATGTAATAATGCCAAAAGAAAGTTTTGTCGTAGGAAAGTGTGATTTCCGATACTATGGATTGGTCGAGGGTGTGTGTGGGATGAATTGCCCAATAGGCGCGCATTTGTAAGCAGCGATTAATTAATAAGGAGAACTGGTAGTCCATGTATTCGTAAAACTTGGTGGGTCCAAGAGTGTAGCCGAAAGGCAGGAAGTCAAGAAGCGCTTGAGTGACAAAGTGGATTTCACTCCAGTAGGTAAGCTGGACTTGACTTCTTAAGTCCACTAAGTGGACAATGTTAAGGCGTAAAAGCCTTTCTTCAAGCTGTGATACTAGGGATTGGGGCACTTGATAAAGTTAAAACCCTTTCTTTTTATTGCACTTGGAACCTTTGTAAGTACTTACTAGTAATTACAAAGGTAAATCTGCAGGAGGCGGCGAGATATGAAGAAGGGGGTTAACTGGCGTATGAGTAGAACAGACGAAGTGAAAAAGTTCGGGTTTTGTATGAAGAGCGTCTTCAATACGCATCTGCCAGTCAATAATAAAAAGCCCAAGTGGGGTAAAGTGAAGGCGGCCTGCTACAGTAACCACACGGCCGTCAAGAAAGTCGTAGCAAAGAAGGGGTACGAGAACTCCTTCAAAATATTGGAGCCAAACAGGGGGAAATTGTCCGAAGAGGAATTTAAGGGAATCGATGAAAGAGGTTTCGAGATACCCCAAAGGAAAGAAAAGGGAGGACGGGTATACTCCAACCTTAGCACAAAGGGTAATGGCTGGAAGAATGTCCAAGGGACTGATGCGGACGTCGTGGTAAACTAATGAACGGAAGCGGGTGATGAAGTGTGGGCAGTGGTCACCTAAATCTGAGATCCATGGGATTTGCACAAGGGGGTTTTCGTTGAGGAACTCAACTTGCGGACACCAGATTTGTTCTCCCTGTTCGTAGAGGACTGTGTAGAGATGCGGGTGCTGATTGACTTCAGCAAGGCACGGAGGTGGCGCAAAAAGGTGCGGGTAGAGGTCGACGATGGGATCTGGGAGTACGGCGGCAGCGGGGACAATGGGCGAAGGACTACGGACGATGTAGTCAGGCGAGGCTGCATGCGAGGGAGCAGGCGACGGTACAGTGGCGACGGCGGCATGTACAACTGGCGAGGGTAAAGAGAGTTCCGGTACGTCTTCGTCAGTGACGGTTGGCGGGTACTGGAGGAAGGGCAACGATGGGACACCCGCGCTCAGGTTGTCTAAGGAGGATGTGGTGGTGACAACGTAAGGTTGCTCAGCGGCAACAGTGGCGAGGATGTGGAGAAAGGTTGATGGCGACGGAGTAGGGTAGTGGGGCAGCGACAGTGCTGGGCAAGGAGACAACCACGGAGAGGACGAAGATTTGTCGGCGTCGTAGGCTACGATGAGCCCAGAGGGTCCTCCAACGGCGGAGAGAGCAGGGGAGATATACGCGGAAGGGAAGTGAGAGGGTCCAGCGATGGGAGAGATGATGGGCGACAGTGCAAATGCTTGCTGGATAGCAAGAGATGCAGCAGCGATGTTATAGTCGTAGACACCATTTAGGGCGTCCCACGCATTGTCGGGAAGAGGGTTGCGGTCATCTTCAAAGTAGGGGGCGATCCAGTCAAAAGGGACTTCGAGGTTGGAGAGAGAAGCAGGGGACACTTGTGGTTGTTAAACAGTCAGCTCCAATATTAGGAGACTACATCAGTAAAACACCATGTCTC
>QFFA01001873.1:0-48930 GCA_003316565.1 Russula foetens | reverse complement strand
GGGAGGGGGGGGGGGGGCGTCTAAGTCATATAATAATCAGGGGGAGCGTGTGTGGGACATGACGGGCCAAAAAAAGGCTAGCGGAACCGAGGTAAAACCGTAAACGAGGGGTGTTAGAATAGGACCGAAAACAGAAATTCGTGTCAGTCATCTTTCATGGCGTATGAGTGGATAGACGAGGATGCTGAACAGCATCCCTCGTGTTGTTTTGATAAGCAACGGTGTTAAAAACGAAAGAGTGAGAGAGAGAATATGGGTCATGGTCATCTAAACCGTTACGCATCACGTTGTCGCGTCGTATTAGAGCTTTAGCTCCGTCAGAACTCGACGTGCGAGCATCTGGTATTGCCATCCGTCTCCGCCCGCACGGCGGAATTGGATTCCATGTAACGGCAGCCACGGGACCTGAGGGAAAAGGAAAAGACAATCAGAATCAGGTCTAGGTCCAGGTCGGGCCAATCGGGGATCGCACCTTGACGATGTTGATCTCAAACCTGACGGAGAGCGTATTCCGCCCCACGCTCTCGAACACCTCAGGATCGGCGACTTCCCCAGTCGGAGGCGGCGACACCTGCTGCTGATGCGGTGGCGGCGTCGCGGCGGCAATATCGCGCGGTATCGGGGGGAGGTTCTTGCTCCTCGCGGGGGAATGCGAGCGGCCAGGCGAGTCATCCGGTTGAAGCGTGGCAGAGACGTCGTCAGCATGGACCGTGGGCGTGTTAGACGAAACGTTGAAGAACGAAGACGAGCCGCTGCTCTGCGTCGCGCCAAACGTGGGTCCGGGAGCTGCGCCACCTGACGGTCGGCCGGGCAACTCCTTCTCCTTCTCCTTGTGCATGCTTCCGTTCAAGCCGGTCTCGCCCGTGCGGCCCTTGTCCTTTTCCTTGCAAGTCATACCAAAGGAGAGCTTCGACGCCTTGCGAACGATTCGCCTCGTGGTGCCTCCAGAGTCGCCAGAGCCTGCTGACCCTTGCTTGCGATGCTTTCTCGGGGATGGCGTCGGAGTCCCGTGCGGATCCTGTAGCGATGAGATGTCAATCGAGGGTAGGTGTATGCAGTGGAACCCGGTCTTGGTTTCCCTATATTTCACTTGCATACGGCCTAGCACGCGCCGGATGTCCGCCTTGAGCACTGCCGGCGCCTGGTGGACGTCGTTGCGACACCACAGTGGCAAGAAGACAGAGATTATCATCGGCGCAACAGGGCAGAAGCATTCGCACGTACCTGAACAAGCCCTTGAGGAAGACCGGCTTAAAGTCCTTATCAGTCGTGTTCTCGTTCTCCTCATCCTCTCCATCTGTCAACTCATACCTGACACCATTCATACGGACCTGCCCTGACTGACGACCCAATCCATCCTCCTCCGGCACCTCAGCGATCTGCACAAACTGTCGCTCTAGATCAACCTACGATGGTCGTCCCCTCGTAACTTGTCGACGGTCAGCGAAGACGCCCGGTCGTGCCACCAACACTGGACAACAGTGCGCCGCCGGTGCTGCTCCGGCGTTCGTGTCTCTTCGTAAGGCCCCGCCAATCGAGGACCATTGCTGCGCGTCGATGTAGAGGTTGCGTTTGACTGTACAAGATCCAGCCCGTCGGTGATACGTGCATCTCCACATTGCCAACGTCCTCCGCAGAGGGAACTCTGGCCTCGCCCGCAGCGGGGGAAGTAGGCGCCGAAGTCGACGGCCGCTCTGTTTTCTCGTTCGGTGGTCACGACATGACCATTCCATCTCCATTCTCCTTCTCTGAGACTGCGTGGTCCATGTCCACAGTCGGCCGCGGTGACCCAAAACTACCCAAGGTGCTCGTCCTCTTGCTCGTACCGAGTCGTACGGTGTGCAAGTATGCTCCCGCTGCCAACCAGAAACTTCTGAGCCTAGGTGCGGGCGTGGAACCCGCGGGCGCAGGTGATGTTGCAAGAACGATATGACTTCTGGTGGTGATGAGTGAGGAGTTGCACTGGCAGGCGTAAGCGTCGCTTGCTCGTCCTCAACATGTTCCGAGTCAGAGTTCGGAGAACGCCGAGAGTTCCGGTCCGACTCATGTTTCTGTTCCTGAGCTCCCACCGGTAGTTGCCGTGCTTACATGATCGGGCCTTGCCTCAAGATCAACCAACCACGACACAGTGGCGCGTCGAAAGTGAAGGCCAGATAGCGGAAACTCCCGCAAACGTGCGCAGCTGTGATTTCACAGGATGGTACTGTAGTCATCTGATTGCTTGCATGCAAGGCGCTAGTGCGGCAGTTCAACATGCATCCTCCTCGAGGTAGCTTAGTCTCCCCTTCTTGCTTTCGGTCACTGGTGTCCTCGTCCATTGGGTCCATTTGACGACTTCATCTACTTTCATGTTCCCATTCTTGCCTTCGGTCACTGGCGTGCTCGCCCATTGGGTTCGTTTGGCTATTTCTACCTTCATGTCCCTCAATATCCCCTTTTTGCCTTCGGTCACTCGCGTCATCATACATTGGGTCTGTTTGGCTTCGTCTACATTCATGTCCCTTATTCCTCCCGTCAATTCTCCTAATCGGTCCCCCAAGTTCAATGAACAGTCCTTTGTCGCCTCTGTAAATACCATTGGCAAGGCACATCGAATGCGAGCTCTTCAACTTATCTCGGATTGCCGACTTTTCATCCGAACCCTCGAATCAACCCCGGATTCATACGCTAGGCTGAGAAAGTAAAGCCTTGGATGATATCCGCCCTATGCCCTATTTTGACGATTCCTTTACAAGTGTGTCACAAATTGTTGACGATGCGCTCAATTCCCCTATGGAGGCCGAAACCAAGATATCCGAGGCGGCCGAGAGTTTTGAGAGGGCGATCAATGTGACAAGTGGTCTAAAGGACTCACCTTCTAACGACCCTGTCGCGAATCAAAAACCGGTCGGCGCTGTCATCAAGGAGATGGCCAGAGCGAGCACGAACGATATCTCTGGTGTCCTAGTAGCGGATGTGCTGAAAGAGAATCTGTACCCGAAAGTAGTATGCATTTACTATTGCTGTAATCCTTATGGCTAACCACTCCTAGGTAACGGAACACGAACGGTTGGAATCAACAAGGGACATCGAATTTCTCCTCCTTCGGTCCCTCCCTGACAAGCAACCCATCATCGTGAAACGTGAGCCCCGACTCATTAATCTTGCTCCCAGGAACTAATTCAGACGCCAGAGGTGCTCAAGAAAAACCCGAGCTTGGCAGAAGTCCTATGGAACTTCAGTCGTTTCAAGGACGAGAGGCGTCTTACTCTCAAACAAAATCCACACTTCTACACACATCTACCTATGTCGCCAGAGGCGTATGGGGGTGGATTTAAGATGGAGCCAACTGAGGACTTTCGGCATGCGGACAAGTTCTATGTCCTCACAGATAGGCAGGGTCTTGCTTATTTAAAGACGGATCAATACACGCGATGTTTTGGCAACTTCTGGTGCCCAAATGGTGCCATCATTTTCAAGGGTGAGAATGTTTTGTATTTGTTTTCTTTTTTTTTCTTTTTTCTGACATCTTCCCAGAACTCAGAGGGGGGCTTGTCGGCGAGAGTATGATCAAAGCATTCCTCAAAACCAAGCACTGGCAGTTTTTCACGCGGCCCCTAGTGTCTGCCAGCCCGACCTTGAGCACCCCAGCAAATGGTCGTGGATGCCCGCCAATTCTCACACTGGATTGCCCACTTGAAAACTGGATACCTCAGATTGACGGGCGACCTGGCTCTGATGATATTGAATTCATCGCCTATGCTGGGAAAGCCGCACCCGATAGCCCAGTACGTTGTCACGGATATCACATGTTCAATGTTAGCACCTTTTGCTAACGCTGGCGCAGCTTTTGATGCCTTTTCCACCAACATCTGAGCGACCGCAGTACAGCGTAGCGTACAGGGCTCACATCCACATGCTCAATTACGACGCACTTCTCAATATATTTCATCACTACCGGATGGAAGATGTCAATAGTTGGAATCTCCGACTTGGGTGGTGCAAGCTCGCCCACGTCTGTCGAAGATGGCGATATCTCATATATGACTCGTCTTCCCTTCTGAACATGCATATCCTCCTCACAAATCATTCACCTACCTTGGACTTACTAGCCCATCTACCACCCTTGCCACTCGTCATCAATTACTGCAATGGGGCCTCTGCCCGCACCAGACAGAGTATACTTACTGGACTCCAACAGCATGGCCGTGTACGCCGCATTTTCCTTCGGGTTCCCTCTCCACGCTTGGGTGTTTGCCTAGCAACAATGAACGGTCTTTATCCGATCCTAGAAGACCTCTCTCTCTCATCAACAACAGAGGAGACGAGTTTGGTGCTTCCTAGCACATTTAGTGCGCAAAATCTGCGCCACCTTGAACTTCAGGGTGTTGGTTTCCCAAACGGACCGCCATTATTCACTCACTTTACCACTCTCGTCACACTCACACTCACACGCATTCCGGCGCCATCCTACTTTCACCCAGGGCACTTGGTCACACAACTCCAAGGTCTTCTCCATCTCGAGGAACTTTCGATTGGTTTCGCCGTCCCGATACCCCTTCCCAGTACTGAGGAGGAGCTGCTACCTCCACCAATGCCACGGGTGACGCTGCGCACCCTGAAGCGGCTCATGTTCCGGGGTGTGGCTGTTTATCTTGAGAACCTCGTTGCTCAGGTCAACACCCCACTTTTAGAGCAACTGACCGTCACATTATTCTTTGAACTTGCCTTTACCCTCATAGCCTTGAACCAATTCATCTATGCAACTGAAGGGCTTAGATGTCTCTCCGCCGAAGTCTTATTCAAGAGGGAAGGTGTTTCTATAGTCGTCAACAATGGCGAGTCCCTGCGCAGTGGAGGCCTCATCATCAATGTCAACTGTGAGCAACTCGACTGGCAAATAGACTCAGCAACGCAGTGCTGCGGCGCGCTGGAGCAGTGTCTGTCTGCTGTAGAGGAGCTCACACTTGACCTCGACGAGGACGGAATGCCGTCCGACTGGGACGATTCACTTGACGGCATTCTGTGGCATGAACTTCTTGCACCATTCAGCAGTGTGAAGAATCTCCAAATCGGCTTTTCACTCACATTCGCACTTTCTGATGCCCTGGAATCTGATGCTGCAGAATCAGATTCGAATCTCCTACCTGAGCTACAAAACCTTCATGTACAGCTCGAGTTAAATGTCACAAACAAAGGGTTTTCTATGTTCATTGAGACTCGGGAACTTGAGGGGCGCCCCGTGGAGTTTTTTGTCCCGGGCTCACCGGTGTCCACGATGCCCAAGCTGCACACGGTCACGGCGTCCCCGGTGTCCACGTCGTCCTCGCTGCCCAAGCTGCACACGGCGTCCACGGCGTCCACGCTGTCCACGCCGCCCACGCCCCCCGTGGAGCTTTGGGTCCCTGAATCACGGCCCACGACCCCAGTGGAGTTTTTTGTCCCGGACTCACCACACGCCCCCCCCGTGTAGTTTTTGGCCCCGGACTCACCGCACGCATCACCTGCCAGTCCTCGGCTCCGGTCCATGCGAGATAGAAATCCTCATCCCATCTGAGGTACCTACTCCAAATCGCAAAATAGCAAGCAATACACCTCTCCGCAGACGACTTCCACTAATGTACTGTCGTCATCAAGCGCATTAATTATTACGACCCAAGGCGGCCGCCACAGCTGCACGCCCGTCTTCTCTGGCGTCTCTACCTCAATGGGGTCCGCGTACATCTTCCCCTCAGCCAGCGTGCACATTGACACCACCCTCTTCAGATTCGTTGCCACATCGATGGATATCGCTCGTACCACCCCGTCAGCCAGTGTCCACTGCTGCACCATCCTCTTCAGTGCCGTTGCAACCAAGAACATCATCTGCATCACCCTCTCGTCCAGCATCCACAACTGTACTCCAACCCTCAATGGCTTCGACAATACCACACCCTCCGAGTCTGCACCCACTGCCGACATCAGCTTCGCGGGCGACCGGAGTTGTTACCTCAGCTCCGTCGATAGGAGGTCGAATTCCCATTCAAGCTCCTGACCGCTCACCTCGAGTCAAGGACGCCAGAACCCTGGAATCTGACCTAGCTTCCCAGCCTCCACCAGTTCCGACACGACACAGGCCGTTGGGTCACAGCCCAAGACGCAGCCCGTGTCGAGGAAGAGAGACTGGTTCCAAAATCACGTTTGGGACTACGGCAACAAAGAGTGACGCATGATTCGCGTCGTGGCGAAATGCCAATTCCGACTCTTCACCCCGATCACCTTGTTCCGTAGATGGTTGGTTCTGGCAATTGAACCCACCTACAGAGCCTAATATTCCATATTGTAACTTGTGAAGACATAGTTGCTATTTTAGGTCCTTGTCGTGTACGTATGACGGTAGTGCGGGTGTGGATGAGGTAAAAGGCTCGTGAGAGAATGCGGTCACTGATGGTGATGCTCGCGAAAACCCTATCGGAACTGTATTGAATGTACATCGGTCGATGTTCGATTCTACGAGTATTGTCTGAGATTGGTGTCTCTCCTGAGCTCAACAAACCACAACGTAGTCACCGCGACGCGACGCATGTACAAGGAGCAGATCCGAACGCCAAGGACGACTACAAACGGACCCCTTTGCGCGAGGCGAAGGTAAAACAACGCCCGAAAGTCGAAAAGTTGCTGCTCGAGAGGGGCGCCACAGAAGCAGATACGGCGGCACACGCCACGCCATCGCATACGGCATCAACAGACGGACAGATGGAAGAGGCTTTGGCACTCCTCCAGAATGGTGTAGATGCAAACGTGAAGGGAAATAACGATGAGACTCCACTGCATCGCGCGTTCAACGAGGGTGTCGCTCGGATTCTCCTCGATCATGGCGCAGATCCGAACGCCCAGGATATCTACAATCGGACTCCGTTACACGAGGCAGTGGTAAAGCAACGACTGGAAGTCGTTCACGTACTTCTCGTTAAGAACGCAGATCCAAATCTCGTAGATATTGAAAGGAGGACTCCGTTACATCTCGCGTCCGAAGCCGGATACCTCGACGGCGTTCGCTTACTACTTGAGCACAGCGCTGACGTCCGCGCCCGGGACTGCTGGGGTCTGACGCCTTTCGAGGTAGCATCAGCGAATCGTCGTAAAGAAGCAGTGGAATTGCTGTTGGAGTATGGAGCGGATGACTACAGAACGTACTAACTACCAACTCGGAACGGGCTCGGTGGGCCTAATACCGAAACTGTATTCAGGTGCAATGCAGTCTTTGGTTTCGGTGTGGACGATAATGGACTAAAAGGCCATGTCAGCAACGATAGTACCCCTTCTATCGTTGACCTCCGCCCCGGAGAGAGCGACCGCTGGAGGGGTACTATACTTTCCTGTACGATACACCCGAGTTTCAAATCAAGTCATTCTTAGCGCTCCGCCTGTATTTCTAAGGTGACCTCACATGCGCGTCGTGGTTTGGGAGATGCACGCCTATTCACGACCTAGGTTTAGCCCGACAATAGTCATGGACACCCCGAGGAAGGTCACCAGTGCGTGCCAGTGAGTGGTTTCGAGAGAAGGTGCATAATTATCACAAATGGGTAAATCCACTTTGTCTGACGATGACGAGCGACCCACCACACCGAGTGATTGGACGGGCACATGTGAATACAATAAGCATTTTTGAATCGTACCTCCCAGAGGGACCCTCGTTGATGGTAATGTTCGCAAAGAACCCGATCGAAACCGCGTAGAATGTATATGGGTCGATGTCCGATTCTACGGATATTGTGTGAGATTGGCATTGGTGTTTCTCCTCAACTCGACAAACCCACGAAGTACTAGTCACCGAGACGCGACGCATGTCCAAATCTCAGACGCAACTTGAATGTGTGATGTGATGGTTGTAATACGGGGATGCGAGCAGCTGTAGACAGCAGGGTGTGCCCTCCAAAAAAAAACCTGATCATAAAGGAGAACAAAAAAAAAAACAGAAAATCATACAAGCCCTTTACGCAGAGGCCAAGAAGAAATATATAGATACGAATCAATGAGGGACTTGGCTGCGAGGTGAAGACGGTCGATCGTATGGGAACGAGGGCGGATGAAGACGAGTTGGGGGCAAGCATGCAAGGCGAGGGTGGAAAGGAAGGTGGGAGGGTGAGCGTGGCAGTCTCGGCAGGGGTCGCGGTCGCGGTTGGTTCCGTTTCCGAGGTAGTTGCCGTGTTCATGATCGGGCCAATCCCGTGACCAATCAGAAGCTCAGGCTCAGCCAACTCATTCATAAATGGAATTGCGATTCGACGGAGATTGATTCAGAGATAGCGGAAACTCCCGCAAACAGGCGCACCTGTAATTCCACAGGCCGGTAGTTATCTGATTGGCCGCGTGCAACTTGAAGGCGCCTAGTTCAACTTCACGGGAGTGAGACACGTTCAACACGCATCCTCCTCGAGGTAGCTTAATCTCCACTTCTTGTCTTCGTTCACCAGCGTCCTCGTCCATTAGGCCCATTTGGCTTCGTCTACTTTCATGTCCCTCATTCCTGCCGTCAATTCTCCTCCTCAACCGTCCAAGTTCGACGAACAGTCGTTTGTCGACTCTGTAAATATCCTTGGCATGGCGCACCGAGCACGGGCTCTTCAGCTTATCTCTGATTGTCGACATTTCATCCGAACACACGAATCAACCCTGGATTCATACGCTAGGCTGAGAAAGTGAGGCCTCGGACAATATCCGCCCTATACACTAATTTGATAATTTCTTTTTGAAGCGTGTCACAACTTATTGACGATGCGCTCAATTCCGCTATGGAGACCGAGGCCAAGATATCAGAGGCGGCCGAAAGTATTGAGAAGGCGATCGGTGTGACAAGTGGTTTAAAGGACTCACCCTCTAGCGATCCTGTCGCGGATCAAAAAACGATCGCCGTTGCCACCAAGGAGATGGCCAGGGAGAGCATGGGCGATATGTCTGAGTTCCTGATAGCAGATGCGCTGAAAAGGAATATTTACACGAAAGTAGGCGTTCAGTATTGCTGTATCATTTATGGCTAAGCACTCCTAGGAAACGGGAAACGAACGGTCAGAATCAACGAGAGACATCGAATTTCTCCTCCTTACGTCCCTCCCTGACAAACACCCCATCGTCGTGAAACGTGAGCCCTGACTCATTAACCTTCCTCCCAGGAACTGATTCAGACGTCAGAGGCGCTCAATGAGAATCCCAGCGTGGAAGAAATCTTGTGGAACTTTACCCGTTTCAAGGACGAAAGGCGTCTTACTCTCAAACAACATCCACACTTCTACGCACATCTACCTATGTCGCCAGAGGCGTATGGGGGTAGATTTACGATGGAGCCGACCGAAGACTTCCGACATGCGGACAGGTTCTATGTCCTCACAGATAGGCAGGGTCTTGCTTATTTAAAGACCGATCAGTACACGCGATGTTTTGGCAACTTCTGGTGCCCAAATGGTGCCATCATTTTCAAGGGTGAGCATGTTTTCTATATGTTTTCCTTCTTTTTCCTTGTTTATGACATCTTGCCAGACATCAGTGGGAGGCTTGTGGGCGAGGCTATCATCAAAGCATCCCTCAGAACCAAACACTGGCAGTTCTGTACATGGCTCCGAGTGTCTCCTACCCCGGTCTTGAGCACGGTAGCGAATGGTCGTAGATGCCGACCAACTCTCACACTGGAATGCCCATGTGAAAACTGGATACGTCAGATTGACGGTCTCCCCGGTTCTGATGATATTAAATTAATCGCCTGTACTGGGAGAGCCGCACCCGATAGCCCAGTACGTTGCCACGTATATCACATGCTTAACCCGGCACCTCTTGCTAACGCCGGCACAGCTTCTGACACCTTCGCCACCAACATCTGAGCGACCACGGTACAGCGTAGCGTACAGGGCTCACATCCACATACTCAACTACGATGCACTTCTCAATATATTTCATCACTATCGGATGGAAGATGTTAATAATTGGAATCTCTGACTTGAGTGGTGCAAGCTCGCCCACGTCTGTCGAAGATGGCGATACCTCATATATGACTCGTCTTCAATTCTGGACATGCATCTTCTCCTCACTAATGGTTCACCTACCTTAGGCTCACTGGCCCATCTACCACCCTTGCCACTCATCATCGATTACTGCAATATAACCACATCCCGCGTCGGACAAGATGAACTGGGTATACTTACTGGACTCCAACAGCGTGGTCGTATACGCCGTATCTTACTTCAGGTTCCCTCTCCACGCTTGGGTATTTGTCTATCAACAATGAGCGGTCTTTATCCGATCCTAGAAAACCTTTCTCTCACAACAACAACGAAGGAAGAGACAAGTTTGGTGCTTCCCAGCACATTTAGTGCCCGAAATCTGCGCTACCTTGAACTCCAGGGCGTCGGCTTCCCAACAGAACTGCCATTATTCACTTCGTTTACCACCCTCGCCTCACTCAAACTCACTCGCATCCAAGCGCCATCCTACTTCCACCCGGGGCACTTGGTCACACAACTCCAAGGTCTCCTCCATCTTGAGGAACTTTTGATTGGTTTCGCGGTCCCAATACCCCTTCCCAGTACTGAGGTGGAGCTGTTACCTGCACCAATTCTACGGGTGACACTGCCCACCCTCAAGCGACTCATGTTCCGGGGTGTGGCCGTTTATCTTGAGAACCTCGTCGCTCAGATCAACGCCCCACTTCTAGAGGGACTGGTCATCACATTATTCTTTGAACTTGCTTTTACCCTCGTATCCCTGACCCAATTCATCAACACAACCGGAGGGCTTAGATGTCTCTCTGCCAAAGTCTTATTCAAAATGGAGGGCGTGTCTATAGTCACCAACAATGGCGAGTCCCTCAACAGTCAAGGCCTCATTATCAACGTCAACTGCGAGCAACTCGACTGGCAAATAGACGCAGCAACGCAGTGCTGCGAGGCGCTGGAGCGTTGTCTGTCTGCTGTCGAGGGGCTCACACTTGACCTCGACGAGAATGGAATGCTGTCTGATTGGGATGATTCGCTTGACAGCATTCTGTGGCATGGGCTTCTTGTACCATTCAGCAGTGTGAAGAAGCTCCAAATCGGCTCTTCACTTACATTCCAACTTTCTGATGCCCTGAAATCTGACGCAGCAGAATTAGGTCCGAACCTCCTACCTGAGCTACAAACACTTGAGGTACAGCTCGAGTTGATTGACACAAACAAAGGGTTTTCTACGTTCATTGAGACTCGGGAACGCGAGGGGCGCCCCGTGGAGTTTTTGGCCCCGCACTCACCGCGTGCAAGCGAGACAGAAGCGCACGCACGACCGACGGAGGAAAACGTCCACCTGGAAGTGAAACATGTGCGCCCGAAAAAGGAGCACACCCCCGATACGATGACACGAGTGGAATACCTACGAAGACCACCGGCGAAATTTGATAAGCTTACATTTATAAAGTATGCAAAGAACATTGGCAGGGCATATCGAAAGCAGGCGATGGAGTTAATTTCTATTTGGCGAGTGTTTGTCCAAGCCCAGGAGCAAACCGAAGATTCATGTGCAAGGCTTCATTTGTGAGCACGCTAGATTGGGTTCTACATACCGTGCGATTCCTTGACCGTTTCATGAAAGAGCTTCGCAGGCTATCGACGATGCAGTTAGTGCCGCTGTTAAGGCGGGAAAGAAAGCATCTAAGGAAGCGGACAAGAAATTTGCAAAGGCCACCGAGGTGTTGAATTGCTTTGCGGAGCAATATTTCTACAACAATCGGTCCACTGGCATCCACGAAAGAATGGCCGTCGCGAAAGAAAAGGATAAACGCTCACCTGCACTTTGGAATCCAGTGAAGAGGCTTCAAGTACGCAAGGATCATCCACGTTTCTATGATCGCATTATAATGATTACCTCTAGCCAACTGAAGCAGAACCGACGACAGTAGTCGAGTTTCTTATCCACAAGTCGCTTTTGGATACAAGCCCCACCGTTGTAAGACGTGAGCTTCAATCCTTCGCATCCACTCATAGTATTTGACCCCTATCCTATACCAGAGGTGCTTAGTCGACACTCACATCTATCCGAAGTTCTCTGGAACTTCGGCCGTGAGAATACACATCGACGGGTGACTCTCTCGCAGAACCCTCACTTCTACACAAAGCTCCCCACGTCACCGGAGCATTATGGGGTTGGATACATTTCAGACCCGATCGACTTCTTTCAACATGCGAAGATCAGCGTTCTCACGGACGGCCCGGCCCGCGTATATATGGAAATCGCTGAAAAGAGGAGAGCTTATGGTGGTGTCTGGATCGCAAACAATGCCATTATTTTCAAAGGTTTGAGCGTTTCTGTTATTGACTTATCTCCAATTTTGACATCTTGTTTCAGACGTCCGTGGAAGGCTCGAGGGCGAAGGTATCGTTGGACGTGCCTTCCAAAACACGAACGACTTATCGTGTTTTGAAGAGTCTCCGCAATCTTCTACTACTAGCCGGCGAGCGATACAGGACTGGAGGGAACCAATTCTCACAATGTTACAATCCCAGGGTGTCGGTCGCACGATACACATTAGGGCTAATTAGCGGTGCAACTGCAGTCCCGCCCTCCGAGTCATCGGCCGCAGTCCATGCGAGATAGAAATCCTCATCCCATCCGAGGTACCTACTCCAAATTACAAAATAGCAAAGCAATACACCTCTCCGCAGATGACTTCTACTAATGTACTGCCGTCATCAAGCGCATTATCCTGATCCCAGGCGGCCACCACAGCTGTACCATCCTCTTCCCAGACGTCACCACCTAAAATGAGATCGCGCACACATCCCCCTCAGCCATGATCCATCGGGCACACTTTAACCACCCTCTTCAGATTTGTTGCCACCTCCAAGGGCCAGAGTCCAAGGATATCACTCGTACCACCCCGTCAGCCAGTGTCCACTGCCGCACCACCGGGTACAGTACCGTTGCAACCAAGAACATCGTCTATATCGCCCTCTCGTCCAGCATCCATAACTGTACTCCAACCCTCAATGGCGTCGACAATACCACACCCTTCTCGTCCGCGCCAACCGCCGACATCGGCATTGCGGCTAACCGGAGTAGCTACATCAGCTCCGTCGATAGCAGGTCGAATTCCCATTCAAGCTCCTGACCACTCGCCTCGAGTCGAGAACGCTAGATGACCTGGCTTCCTGGTTGGCACAACTTGGCAGGGTGTAGGCAAACATGACAGCGGAATGGTGGCGTTAATTAAGAGTGGCGGTTGAACAGGCAACGTGTGATCAGCGTGATTTGGTCAGATGTGTAGCAAGCGCGCGAGCGGATTGATAAAATTTGCACAGTACCCTACTCTACATCCCTTGGCTTCGATAGGAAATAAGTTGCGCAGTCATTTAGCCAAGTACCCCACAACTCAATTGTTCGCTGATATACTATGTTGATGACCCTTGCTGATGGTAATGCTCGCAAAGAGGCCGATCGGAATTGCATTGAATGTACATCGGTTGATGTCCGTTTCTCCGAGTATTGTGTGAGATTGCCACTGGTGTCTCCTGAGCTCGACAAACCCACAAAGTAGTCACCGCGACGGGACGCATGTCCAATTCTCAGACGCAACTTGAATATATGATATGATAGTTGTAATATGGGATACGAGCAGACAGCAGCAGGGTGTACCCTCCAAAAAAAACCGTCATCATAAAGCAGAAAAAGAAAACAGAAAATCATACAAGCCCTTTTCCGAAGAGGCTAAGAAGAGGTATATGGATACGATTGAAAACGGGCAGCATGACACCCAACCTACGGCAAGCGCAGAGCACGGGAAGGGGGGCTGTCTAAGTCATATAACAACCAGGGGGAGCGTGCGTGGGACATGACGGGCCAAAAAAAAAGGTGGGAGGAAGGTGGGGCAGGGTCGCGGGGCCGGGGTAAAACTGTAAACGAGTGGTGTTAGAATAGGACCGAAAGCAGAAATTCGCGTCAGTCATCTTTCATGGCACGTGAGTGGATAGACGAGGATGCGAGTGCATGAACGACATCCCTCGTGTTGTCTTGATAAGCAACGGTGTTAAAAAAGAAAGAGCGAGAGTGAGAATATGGGTCATAGTCATCTAAACCGTTACGTATCACGTTGTCGTGTCGTATTAGAGTTTTAGTTCTGTCAAAACTCGACGTGTGAGCCCCTGGTATTGCCATCCGTCTCCGCCCGCACGGCGGAATTGGATTCTATGTAACGGCAGCCACGGGACCTGAGGAAAAAAAAAGACAATCAGAATCAGTCTAAGTCCAGGTCGGGCTAATCGGGGATCGGCGGATCGCACTTTGACGATGTTGATCTCAAACCTGACAGAGAGCGTATTCCGCCCCACACTCTCGAACACCTCGGGGTCGGCAACCCCCCCAGTCGGAGGCGGCGACACCTGCTGCTGCTGCTGCTACGGCGGCGGCGGCGGCAATATCGTGCGGTATCGGGGGGAGGTTCTCGCTCCTCATGGGGTAATGCGAGCGGCCGGGCGAGCTATCCGGTCGAAGCGTAGCCGAGACGTCGTCGGGATTGACCGTGGGCGTGTTAGACGAAACGTTGAAGAACGAAGACGAGCCGCTGCTCTGCTTCGCACCGAACGTGGGCCCAGGCACCGCGCCACCCGACGGTCGGCCGGGCAGCTCCTTCTCCTTCTCCTCGTGCGTGCTTCCGTTCAAGCTGGTCTCGCCCGTACGGTCCCTGTCCTTGTCCTTGCGACTCATACCAAAGGAGAGCTTCGACGCCTTGCGAACGATCCACCTCGTTGTGCCGCCAGAGCCGCCAGAGCCTGCAGACCCTTGCTTGCGATGCTTTCTCGGGGATGGCGTCGGTGTCCCGTGCGGATCCTGTAGCAACGAGATGTCGATCGAGGGTAGGTGTATGCAGTCGAACCCGGTCTTGGTTTCCCTATATTGCACTTGCACACGGTCTAGCACGCGCCGGATGTCCGTCTTGAGTACCGCTGGCGCCTTGGTGGACGGCAAGAAGACAGATTATCATCGGTGCAACAGGGCAGAAACATTCGCACGTACCTGAACAAGCCCTTCAGGAAGACCGGCTTGAAGTCCTTATCAGCCGCGTTCGCATTCGTCTCATCCTCTCCATCTGTCAACTCATACCTGGCACCATTCACACGGGCCTGCCAGATTGACGACTCGATCCATCCTCCTCCGGCACCTCAGCCGTCTGCCCAAACTGTCGCCCTCGCTCTCAATCGACCTGCGATGGTGGTCCCCCAGCGTGAGCGTGCCTCGTCGACGGTTGCCATGGACGATGGCGCCCGATCGTGCCACCGATACTGGACAACAATGCGCCACCGGTGCCGCTCCGGTATTCGTGTCTCTTCGCGTGGCCCTGCGGATCGAGGCTCGTCGCCGCGCGTCGATGTAGAAGCTGTATCTGGCTGTTCGAGATCCCGCCCGTCGGCGATATGTGCATCTCCACTTTGCCATCGCCCTCAGCAGCCGGACTGTGGCCTCGCCGACAGAGGGGGAAGTAGGCACCGAAGTTGACGGCCAATCCGTTTTCTCGTTCGGTGGCGACGAAGTGACCCTTCTATCTCCTTCTCCTTCTCCGAGACTGCGTGGTCCATGTCCATAGATAGCTGTAGTGTCCTAAAGCTACCCAGGATGCTCGTCCTTTTGCTGGTACGGTCTCCTGACGCACGTATGCTCCCACCGCCAACCAGAAGATTTCCGAACCTACGCACGAGAGCGGAGCCTGCGGAAGTAGGCGGGGTCGCAGGGGACAATATGACTTCTGGTGGTGGTGAGCGAGGAGTTCCGGGCGTAAGCGTCGCTTGCTCGTCCTCGTTCGGACTTCGGACTTCGGAGAACGTTGTGAGTTCCGGTCCGGCGGTCCGTGTCCGTTGACATTCGGGTTGATGGGCTGGCCGACCCTGGAGCTGTTCGTGCAGGGACCGTGCTCGTTGACACCAGAATTAGGACGACTCGTCCCCACTATTCCCTTATTCCTTATTATAATGCGATAAGGATAGGGCAACCGGGTGATGAGGATAAGGATAACATGATAAGGATAAGGATAGTGTATTATGTTACGATCGATCAACTTGGCGCCATCTGACTACGCCCGCTCAGTCTTTGCCTTCATCATATCCTTTCCGTGACGACGGAATCTCTTTTCAATGGATGGCTGTAGCATTTTCCGTGAGGAGCTCGCCATCAGGTATCCTAATCATGGACATGCCTTATGGGAACCAGATCCACAGGGCCTATACGAAGCCGTAGCAGTAGGCGACGTCGGGTTCATTCGCGGAGGTTATTTTCACCGCCTGTTTAATGCTTTATCCCCTCCACCCGATTCAGACTCCCCCGATGGTGCAAAATATCCTCCCCGACTGCAACCCAAGAATCCACGTCATCTCCGCAAAAGCAGGGACAGTCATCGATCCTTTTTCTCCGGAAAAGTTACAAAACTGTCTCCTCAATCTAACTTCTATGCCTCCGGGTAACTGATTTGTACCTCAGACAGATTCATGTCACTTACGCATTATTAGACCCGACGATGTCACATTTTCATGCTCTGGGACGCGGGGTGCCTTGTCGTATCTTCCTTCCCCGGCAAACCGTGAGGAGACCAGTGCGTACGGTGACTTCAGAAAATGGATGCTCAAGTATATCGATGACTGTTTCAAGATCGCTGAGGCTTTTGGATGTGGTGTCGACCACATGGGGGATATCATTCTCGTCACTGGGCGTCATCTCGCAAGGTCGTGGGTCAACGTCGCATTCTCTGGGAGCGACAGAGGTGCCCAGGTATCGGTTAAAGTCCAAGTGATCGGAGATCTTCACGTTGATCTCGAGGAGCTGGACGTTAGTGGCGCGGAGTTGAAGCTTGGTCCGAGTGGCGAGGTGAGGCTTTTGCACACCTTTGAGCTTGATTCTAAGAATTGATGGGCCTGATATTTTGCAAACCAGAGTCTACCAGAGAACCAATGCATCTTCGTTCAAGGTTATCACGTTGTCCGCATCCTGAACTTTTGGCCAAGGATTCGGGCGGCAGGACTCGATTCCGATGATATGCCTGATCCTGATCCTGAATCTGGATCTGACACGCATCTTGAAGTCGCGGGTATCCCCTCTGAAGCCGACGTAGGTGGCCCTCTTTATCTTTGGCCATCGTTGTTTGATGGCTCGCCTCGGAAGTATCGGGACCCCATTCATGTTCTGTTTGAGTATATTGCTGAGGTGAGGAGTACTTTAGAGCTGTCGCGTGTGTGTCCCGCCGCTGTAACCGGGGCGTATAGCAAGCGTTCGACTGTGATATGATTCTTGTCCATGATAACGACCTGGGATTCATTAGCGGTGCCGTAAGCTTATTCTTTATCTGTCCCACTATCGGCCTAACCCCTGTAGCAGCTGCCATCTGATACGTTGTCAGAATACATCCGGAGTCATGCGCCAGCCATACAGCAGGTTCGGTATGGTGGGTGTTTTACAGAGTTATGTTCCCATGCGCCGTTTTTTGATCGGAAACGAAAGAACTTTTACCCAGAAATGAGGGCAGATCAGGAATAGAAGCAGAAGCATCAATTGTTACGGTAGCGACGATATCCCATGACCTGTTCGAAGCACCGTGCCAACTTGAAGACCAGAATAATCTCGAATGCCCTCAACTTACGGATACCATAAATGGATCAGATAATGAAATCTCTCAGTCCGTATTTCAAGAAAGTGCAGAAACGCAGTCTAGCGATCTTTCCAAGTCTATGTCTGTATCACTAACGGAGACTCGGGAACGCAAGGGGCGCCCCGTGGAGTTTTTGGTCCCACACTCGCCGCGCGCAAGCGAAACAGACTCGGAGGCGCACGCACGACCGACGGAGGAACACATCCACTTGAAAGAGGAACATGTGCGCCCGATAGAGGAGCACACTCATGAAATAATGACACGAGTGCAAAGCGTACGAACAAGACCGCCAGACTTTCATCCTGAGCCATTTGTAAAGGATATGAAGAACACTGGCAGGGCATATCGAAACCAGGCGATGGAGTTGATTTCTATTTGCCGGCTGTTCGTTCAAGCCCAGGATCAAACTCCAAATTCATGTGCAAGGCTTCACATGTGAGCACGCTAGATTGTGTTCTACATACCGTACGATTCCTTGACCGTTTCATGAAAGAGCTTCACGGGCTGTCGACGATGCAGTTAGTGCCGCTGTTGAGGCGGGAAAGAAAACATCTGAGGAAGCGGACAGGGAATTTGAAAAGGCCACCGAGATGTTGAATTGCTTTGCGGAGCAGTTCTTCTGCAACATTCGGTCCACTGGCATCCACGAAAGAATGGCTACGGCGAAAGAAAAGGATAATCACTCATCTGCACTTTGGAGTTCACTGAAGGAGAAGCTTCAAGTACGCAAGGATCTTCCACGTTTCTATGATCGCATTATAATGATTAACTCTAGTCAACTGAACTAAAACCGACGAGAACCGTCAGTTTTCTTATCCACAAGTCGCTTTTTGATGAAAGCCCCACCATCATAGCACGTGAGCTTCGATCCTTCGCATCCACTCAAAGTATTTGACCCCTGACTTATACCAGAGGAGCTTTGTCCACACTCAGATCTATCCGAAGTTCTCTGGAACTTCGGCCGTCAGAATACAAATCGACGGGTGACTCTCTCGCAGAATCCTCACTTCTACGCACGGCTCCCCACGTCACCAGGGTATTATGGCGTTCGATACAGTTCCGACCCGATCGTCGAAAACTTCCTTCAACATGAGGTGATCAGCGTTCTCACTGACGGCCCGGACCGCATATATATGGAAATCCCTGAAAAGAGGAGAGCTTTTGGTGGCGTCTGGTTCGCGAACGATGTCATTATTTTCAAAGGTTAGAGCCTTTCCATTACTTGTTTTTCTCCAATTCTAACATCTTTTTGCAGACGTCCAAGGAAGGCTCGAGGGCGAGGGTCTCGTTGGAACAGCCTTCCAGAACACGCACGACTTATCGTGTTTTGAAGAATCTCCGCAATCTTCTACCAGCCGGCTAGCGATACAGGACTGGAGGGAACCAATTCGCTCAATCTTGTCTTCCCAGGGTGTCGGTCGCATGATACACATTACGGCTAATCAATCGGCGGGCAACTGCAGTCCCGCCTCCTCATCGCCTGCCCGTCCTCAGCCGCGTTCCATCCGAGATAGAAATCCTCATCCCATCCGAGGTACCTACTCCAAATCACAAAATAGCAAGCAATACACCTCTCCGCAGACGACTTCCACTAATGTACTGCTGTCATCAAGCGCATTATCACGACCCCAGGCGGTCACCACGACTGTACCGCCGTCTTCCGTGGTGTTTTCACCTCCAAGGACATCGCGCACAGCTCCTCCTCGCCCTCAGCCACCGCACACACTGACACTTCCCTCTTCAGATTCGTTTCCACCTCCAAATATATCCCTCGTACCCGGTCAGCCAATTCCCACTGCTGCACCACCCCCTTCATTGCTGTTGCAACCAAGAACATCGTCTGCATCATCTTTTCCTCCAGAATCCACAGCTATACTCCGACCTTCAATGGAATTGACAATACCACATCCTAGTCTGCAACCACCGCCGATATCAACATCGCGGGTAACCGGAGTAACTAAATGGGCTCTGCCGATACCACGTCCACCACCCGATGTGTCTCTGGACTCGGACCAGGAGCCATATGGAGGCGCAGTACCAGCGACATCGCGATCGCTTATCTCCAAGGCGCCTTCATCGGATCGCCGCGATTGGAGTGCAGCTACCGACCCTTCGCTGGAGATTAGAAGGATAAGACATGAAGGAATTGATAGGCGGACCTCCGTTCAAGTTCGTGGCCACTCGCCTCAAGTCGAACACGCTAGAGCCCTGGCACCTGTCCGCGCTTCCCCGCCTCCGCCAGTTCAGGCACAGGCCATTGAGTCGCAGCTCAAGGCGGAGCCCGTGTCGAAAAAGAATAACTGGTTCCAAAAGCACGTATGGGACTACAGCACGAAGTGATGTATGATTCGTGTCGTGGCGAAATGGCACTTCCGATTCTTCGGCCCAACCCGACTGATCGCTGGCGCACCTCATCGGTCACCTTGTTTCGTCGACGGTCGGCACTGGCAATGGAACCCACCCTAAACAAAACCTGCTAATAATATTCCATATTGTAGCTTGGGAAGCCATGGTTGCTATTATGATCTTTGTCCGTATGTATGACGGTAGTTTTGGATGTGGATTAGGTAAAGGGATTGTTGGAGAAAGCGATCATGCGGCGTGTTGGGCAGTTTTGGACATGCCGAGGATTGTGGGGAGACGAGATGTGACGATGTCAACGGGATACGGAGCTCGAATTTTCATAGGCGCAGGTTCTACTCATTCACTGTATTATGTGGGCCAATTATTGATCACAGTCGGTACAAATGAGACTCGCCGAGTGACCACACCCAAGTGTTTGGGGTTGAAAGATGAAACTGGTGACCAAGCGTGGGCACTCAGGGTGCGCTGACGGCTTACACGAGCTGACCTGCATTGCGGGGTTGTAACGCTAGTGCGTACCCTTGTTGGATGGACTATTTCGAGTACGCCTCAGGGAGCACCCATGGTCCAACTTCACTTTCCTAACACGCTATACACACCAACCTTTGTCCCAATTGGCTAGATTTCATCCTGTTCACTCCCAAATGAGAGGCGGCGCCGCGGTGTCAATTGTATCCCAGGGTGCCGCCCCGGTCCCTTGCCATTTCAGAGCGAGTGCTCTTGTGCACGAGCTCTCTTCTCGTCGACTCGTCGATGGATAACGCGATAACGGGCGGAACTTGGGACCCACATCCCTTTCTCTCTTCCACCATGTTTTCATGGGCATCCACTCACCGCGCAGTTATCGTATTATTCAACGTCTCTCAAAGGGTCACTTGATGGTGCCCCAAACGTTTTCTTTGCTCTAGGAGTATATAAATGCGCCCATTGGGGGCCAGAAAATATCAGCTGCATTTTCATCTGCGCTTTCTCGAACGTCTCTGCAAGCGCCCATCCGATTCCCCTTCACCTTCAGCACATCTGTTCTCGCCTTTGTGCCCAGCAGTCGCGTCCCCATCATCGCCTTGCTGTCCATCACTCGGGCAGCGTTTGTCCTTGTACCTCACACTCTCACATCTTACCTCGTGCTAGTCGCCGTGTTGCTCATCCTTGTTCACCCTCATCTGAGACCTTTCTTTACGAACGGCCCTAGGTGAGTTTTTATGAGGTCCCTAAAGCTTTTGTCCAACCTGTATTTAGAACTATGGCAGAGAATTCCGTGCGACATAAATAAATCGATGTGTGAGTGTGAGGTGCTAGGTTGGGACGACCTGGCTGTGAGTTCGGAAGTAGTTCTTGGGGACAAGAAGCCATGATCCAGAACAAGTGAGAACGGGCAGGAAGAAGGTTGAGCGAAGTGGGGTGAAGCCTGCGACAAGAGGTCCGAAATATGCGAAGTGGTAACAAGCAGTCTTGAGGTGGTGGCGGAGCATAAGGCGGTTGGCGAAGGCGAGCTGGAACTGCCAGAGAAACCAGAAAAGGCGAACAGAAAGACAACTTACGCCACCGCAGCTCTGTTCGTCATCAAACGGTCGGGCAGGAACAAGAGCACACAAAATAAAAGACGAGAGAAAGTGGGCCTCAGATGCCTTCCCCTGATGAGAGCAGGCGTGCGGGGTTCATATACGCGAGCCCTAGACAGTAAAAGATAAGTCTTGTACGTGCGAGGTAGTTAGAAGGGAGGGGAGGAGGAAAAATAAATGCGATGGACGGCGGTCCTGCTGGCGACAGTCCCACGCTGCGATGATGACGAAAATGTGCAGTGTCCAACACGGTGAACATTTACTGGAATCGTTTCTAGATGTGCGACAGCAGGTGCATTGTCGACGACGGAGGTGCGTCAACCTTCGATGAAGCCTATGGAATGGAGAGCGAGATGTCTAAGACAAAAAGAAGGCAAGGAAACATACGAAAAGATCAATCCTATACAGTATATAGTAAGGGCCTTTAACAGACATGGTCTAGATTGAGGCCCGACTTGCGAGGGGCCGTAAACGATGGGTGCAACGTGGAGTGATGGGCTTTTCAAGGCAGCACACACTTGTGGCATCGGTAGACGAGGATTGCGTGGTCTGCATGTCTTCGGCCGGGGGTATTGGGGCGCGACGAGAGGAGGGACTTGGCTGTGAGGTGAAAAGGGTCGATCGTATGGCAACGAAGGTGGATGAGGACGAGTTAGAGGCAAGGCATGCAAGACGAGGGTGGAAAGGAAGGTGAAGACTCGGGGCATGGATGTCATGTGGCGGACGGACGACTTGAAGCTTGAAGAACTCTTGAAGACGCCGTATGCGCGCACGCGTTTTCTGTTGTTTCTTCTGAGGTAATTGCCGTAATTACATAATCGGGCCTCGGCCTCAAGGCGAATCCTGAGATCAACCCACGGCACGGCAACACAGTGGCAGTGGTGAGAGTAGGTCAGTACCGGTCAGTCACTGCCAACACCATCCTCTTCTTGCCTTCGGTCACTGACATCCTCATGCATTGGTTCTGTTTGGCTTTGTCTACTTTCATGTCCCTTAATCTCCCCTTCTTGCCTTCGGCCACTTGCGTCCTCGCGCATTGGGCCCGTTTGGCTTTTTCTACTTTCATGTCCCTTATTCCTCCCATCAATTTTCCTTATCGGTCATCCAAGTCCGACGAACAGTCGTTCGTCGACTCTGTAAACAACCTTGGCAAGGCGCATCGAACGCGAGCTCTTCAACTTATCTCGGATTGTCGACTTTTCATCCGAACCCTCGAATCGAACCCCAATTCATACGCTAGCCTGAGAAAGTAAGGCCTTGGATAATTTCCGCCTTATGCCCTTTTTTGATGATATTTTTGAAAGTGTGTCACAGCTTGTTGACGATGTGCTCAATTCCCCAATGGAGGCAGAAACCAAGATATCAGAGGCAGCCGAGAGGCTTGAGAGGGCGATCAATGTGACAAGTGATTCAGAGGACTCACCTTCTACCGATCCTGTCGCGAATCGAAAACCGATCGGTACTGTCACCAAGGAGATGGCCAGAGCAAGTACGTCTTGGGTTCTGGCAGCGGATGCGCCGAAAGGGAACATGTACCCAAACGTAGGTGTTTACTATTACCGTACCTCTTATGGCTAACCACTCCTAGGGAACTGGAAGTAAATGGCCAGAATCAACGAGAGACATCGAATTTCTCCTCCTTAGGTCCCTCCCTGACAGTCACCCCATCATCGTGAAACGTGCGCTCCGAATCATTAACTTTGCTCCCAGGAACTGATTCAGATGCTAGAGGTGCTCAATAAGAATCCAAGCTTGGCAGAAATCCTGTGGAACTTCAGCTGTTTCAAGGATGAAAGGCATCTTACCCTCGAACAAAATCCACACTTCTACGCAGATCTACCTATGTCACCGGAGGCATATGGGGGTGGATTTACGAAGGAGCCAACTGAGGACTTTCGGCATACGGACAAGTTCTATGTCCTCACTGATAGGCAAGGTCTTGCTTATTTAAAGGCCGATCAGTACACGCGATGTTTTGGCAACTTCTGGTGCCCAAATGGTGCCATCATTTTCAAAGGTGAGCATGTTTTGTATAGCTTTCCTTGTTTGTCCTTGTTTCTGACTTCTTGCCAGACATCACCGGGAAACTTGTGGGGGAGACTGTCATCAAAGCAGCACTCAAAACCAAATACTGGCAGTTTTGTACTCAGCCACTAGTGTCTGCTACCCCGATCTTGAACACCGTATCGAATGATCGTAGATGCCCGCCGATTCTCACATTGGAATGCCCTTGTGAAAACTGGATACGTCAGATTGACGGTCTCCCTGGTTCTGACGATATTAATTTAATCGTCTGTGCTGGGCGTGCCCCACCCGACAGTCCAGTACCCCCTTTGCCACCAACATTTGAGCGTCCGCAGTACAGCGTAGCGTACAGGGCTCACATCCACATGATCAACTATGATGCCCTTCTCAATATTTTCTATCACTATCGGCGAGAAGACGTCAATAGTTGGAATCGCCGACTTGGGTGGTGGAAGCTCGCCCACGTTTGTCGAAGATGGCGATACCTCATATACGACTCTTCTTCCCTTCTGGACATGTATCTCCTGCTCACGAATGGTTCACCTACCTTAGATTCACTAGTTCATCTACCACCCTTGCCACTCGTCATCGATTACGGCAATATAGCCACTACCCGGTTCCAACAAGATGAACTGAGACTACTTGCTGGACTCCAACAGCGTGGTCGTGTCCGCCGTATTTTCCTTCGGCTTCCCTCTCCATCCTTGGGTATTTGCCTCTCAACGATGAGCGGTCTTTATCCGATCCTAGAAGATCTCTCTCTATCGACAACAACGAAGGAAGAGACAAGTTTGGTACTTCCTAGTACATTTAGTGCGCAAAATCTACGCTCCCTTGCAACCCAGGGTTTCGGTTTCCCATCAGAACTGCCATTATTCAGTTTCTTTACCACCCTCGTCACACTCAAGCTCACACGCATTCCAGCGCTATACTACTTTCACCCGGGGCATTTGGTCACACAAATTCAAGGTCTTCCCTATCTCGAGGAACTTTGTATTGGTTTCGCCGTCCCAATCCCCCTTCCCAGTACTGAGGGGGAGCTGTTACCTCCACCGATGCCACGGGTGACGCTGCCCACCCTCAAGCGGCTCATCTTCCGGGGTGTGGCCGTTTATCTTGAGAATCTCGTTGCTCAGATCAACGCCCCACTTCTAGAGCAACTGATCATCACGTTATTCTTTGAAATTGCCTTTACCCTCGAAACCCTGTCCCAATTCATCAATACAACCGGAGGTCTTAGATGTCTCTCCGCCAAAGTCTTATTCAAAATGGAGGGCGTTTCTATAGTCACCAACAATGGCGAATCTCTGAGCAGTCGAGGCCTCAATATCAATATCAATTGCGAGCAACTCGACTGGCAAATAGATGCAGCATCGCAGTGCTGCAGCCTGCTAGAGCGGTTTCTGTCTGTTGTAGAGGAGCTCACACTTGACCTCGACGAGGATGGAATGCTGTCCGACTGGAGTAATTCACTTGACAGCACGTTGTGGCATGGGCTTTTTGTACCATTCAGTGGTGTGAGGAAGCTCCGAATCGGCTCTTCACTTACATTCGAACTTTCTGAAGCTCTGAAATCAGATGCCGCGGAAGTTTTGTATCTCCTGCCTGAGCTACAAAAACTCGAGGTGCAGCTCGAGGGAAGTGACGCATACAGAACATTTTCTACGTTCATTGAGACCCGGGAATTCGAGGGGCGACCCGTGGAGTTGTTGGTCTTACCGCGCGCAGGCCAGACAGACCAAGCAATTCGAACCTGGCTTTCTCCTCCTGATCCCTGGAAAAATCACGAAGTTGCCCGAGATTGTCAACATCATGGAACTGCAAAATGGTGGGTTGATAGCGAAGCTTACTCAATGTGGAAACATTCTGGACCGAGTTCACTGTTATGGATACATGGGAAATGTCAGTGTTTTGGGCGCTCAGTGCTTTTTCGTGGCACTCACCATCTTCACGTCTGTAGCAGGAGCAGGGAAGAGCGTCCTCTGGTGCGTTTATCCTTTTGTAATTATCTCCAGGGAGAATAACTCGCCATCCCCCAGTTCCTCGATCATCGAGGATATCCTTGACATGTGCAATGTGGGAATGGCCTCACTTGCATTCTTTTATTGCGACTCCCAAGAAGGCCAAAAGAAGGAACCCCGTGGGTTACTCACATCCTTACTGACCCAGCTTTCCGAGCAATCCGACGCGTACTGCGCCATTCTTTCTGAATTGTATTCGATAAATGGAAACGGCTCGCAACGTGCGAGTGACAGCGAACTCCACCGATATCTCTTTCGAATGCTCAATCGGTCGGGAAAAGCCCCAACCTATATCATCATCGATGGACTGAACGAATATCCAGTGACGGGTGGTTTACCGTCACACCGTGAAGCCGCCCTGGATATTGTGGGGGAGCTTGTCAACTTACGGCATCCGAATCTACGGATTTGCGTCACTAGCCGACCTGAGGTCGACATTGATTCTGTTCTTCATCCTTTGGCACTTTATTCCGTTTCCCTACATGATCAGAGCGGACAAATTCAGGACATCGCAGAATACGTCAAGTTCGTGGTTTGCAAGGAGCGAAGATGGAGAAAAGAAGACAAGGAATTTGTCATTGAAGTACTCACAGACAAAGCCGATGGGATGTAAGGGGTTAATTCCACCGTCCATCATGATTGCTCACTTACACCTGTGATGTAGGTTCCGGTGGGTGTCCTGCCAGCTTGAGCATCTCCGCCAATGCCCCCCAAGTCGTATAAGGCGCGCTCTGGACGACTTGCCACAGACTCTCGTCGCGATATACGAGCGGAAGTTGAAAGACATTGACGAGGAAAACTGCCAACGCGTACACCGACTCTTCCAGTGTGTTGGCGCGGCTTCCCGCCCACTTCACGTCGAGGAGCTTGCCGAATTTCTCGCATTCGATTTCAACTCCGTATCAGCATCGGCTCCCACACTTCGGAATCATAGACACCCAGAGGACCCGGTGTATGCTGTGCTATCCACATGCTCCAGTCTGCTTGCTGTCGTCAAAATGGATGGTTCCGCAATTATCCAATTTACTCATTTTTCGGTCAAGGAGTACCTGACATCGAAGCGCCTTGCAAACACAATGGACCCCATTTCACGATTCTACATTTCTATGACAGCCGCGCACACCATGATTGCACAAACTTGCCTCGGTGTTCTACTACACATCGACGACAACATCACCGAGGACGGCCTGGAGAAGTTTCCTTTCGCGAAGTATGCCGCCGAACACTGGGTAGGCCATGTCCGGTTCAAGGGTGTGGCCCCAGCCATTCTAGAAGGTGTGAAACGTCTATTCGACCCAGAATATCATCACCTTGCAGTGTGGGTCTGGATTTACGATATAGCATCGCCCAGGCGCCGAGTCGATCGATCCAAATCCCCATCTCAGGCCACGGTACCTGCCTTACATTATGCGACTATTTGTGGCCTACACAGTATCTTCTCTTTCCTCATCGTTGAGCACTCGCAAGACGTAAACACTCAGAGCTTCGACAGGAACGAGACTCCGCTTGCTGTTGCATGTCGATTCGGTCATACTGAAGCTGCTTGGGTCCTCCTTGAATTGGGGGCCGATACGACAATCCGGGACAAGTACGACTGGAGCCCTTTGGAGCGGGGGTCGGAAAATGGCCACGTAGAAGTTATTCGGCTGCTTCTGCAACACGGTGCAGATGCGACAGCTCAGGACCATACAGGTACCACGGCATTGCATAGGTCTTCGGCATATGGACAACCGGAATCTGCTCGGTTACTCCTGGAGCACGGGGCAAATGTACATGCGAAAGGAATGAATGGGGTGACACCACTTCATTGGGCTTCGAACGAGCTAGTTGCGCAGGTTCTCCTCGACTACGGAGCAGATCCGAATGCCGAGAACAACTACAAGCGGACCCCGTTGCGCGAGGCGAAGGTAAAGCATCGCCCGAAAGTCCAAAGCCTGCTACTCAAGTGGGGCGCCAAAGAAGCAGATACGACGGCACACACCACGCCACTACATACGGCATCGACAAACGGACAGATGGAAGACGCTCTGGCGCTTCTCCAGAACGGTGCGGATGCAAATGTCAAGGGAAACAACGACGAGACTCCGCTTCATTGCGCGTTGAACGAGGATGTCGCTCGGATTCTCCTCGCCCACGGCGCAGATCCCCACGCCCAGGACAGCTACAATCGGACTCCGTTACACGAGGCAGTGGTTAACAGACGCCTGGAAGTCATTCGCGTTCTGCTCGATGAGGAGGCAGATCCGAATCCCGTAGATATTGAAAAGAGGACACCGTTACATCTCGCATCCGAAGTGGGATATCTCGACTGTGTTCACTTATTACTTCAACGCAGCGCCGACGTCCACGCGCGGGACTGCTGGGGTCTGACACCTTTCGGGGTAGCTTCAGTGAGTCAACGTAAAGGAGCAATGGAGTTACTATTGGGGCATGGAGCTGAGCGGAGGACCACAGAACGTACCTACTGCTGACTTGGAACCCAGGGCGTGGAAAACCAAATTCTAATTGCGTAGGAAGGCAATGTTAACAAGGCCAGTACCTCATCTATCGTTGACCTCAGCGTCGGAGAGAGCGACTGCTGGAGAAGTGTTGTACTTTCCCTGTAGGATACCCTTGACCCAGATGACTTCTACTTCGACATCATGGACACATATATCTCCTGCTTCCCCGAAATTATATGAATACCCAATTTCGAAGCTTTGAGACATCGAATTACGAACCGAGCCCAAGGCATGGCTTCATTGAGATGATATGATGAGCCGATTAGAGAAAGTGCCACTATAAAGTCCTAAGCTACTGATGCTGAATGGTGCAGAATCACTGTAATTTCAGCATTTAGCATGCTGAAAAAAGTCACAAAGGTCACACCAGTATATGATCAAACTGTGAATGGGTGCAGATTCCTGGAATTTCATGTGTTTCATTTACTGAAAGTCAGCACCTTTTCTTTTTGTATAGCAAGTTTCAATTCAATACCTCATTTTTCTCGGTGCTCCGGCCGTATTTCTATAGGTGACGAGTGACCTTACTTGCGCGTAGTAATTAGGGAGACGCCCGCCTATTCATGATCCGGGTTCAGCTCGACAATGATCAAAGACACCTCGAAGGTCTCGGGTGTGTGAGCGGTTTCGAGAGATGGCCAATGGCGCATAATTGTTACAAATGGGCATGCGTCAGACAGTTGAAAGTGCCGTACAGCACGACGGCGATGACGCAAGGAAGCCGATTGGAACTACACTGAATGTACAGGGTCGATATCCGTGTGTCTCCTGAGCTCGACAAACCCACAAGGTAGTCACCGCGACGCGACGCATGTCCAAATCTCAGACGCAACTTGAATATGTGATATGATGGTTGTAATACGGGATGCGAGCAGACAGCAGCAGGGTGTACCCTCCAAAAAAAACCCTGATCATAAAGCAGAAAAAGAAAACAGAAAATCATACAAGCCCTTTTCCGAAGAGGCTAAGAAGAAATATATAGATACGATTGAAAACGGGCAGCATGACACGCGACCTGCGGCAAGCGCAGAGCACCGGAAGGGGGGGGGGCGTCTAAGTCATATAATAATCAGGGGGAGCGTGTGTGGGACATGACGGGCCAAAAAAAGGCTAGCGGAACCGAGGTAAAACCGTAAACGAGGGGTGTTAGAATAGGACCGAAAGCAGAAATTCGTGTCAGTCATCTTTCATGGCGTGTGAATGGATAGACGGGGATGCGAGTGCATGAACAGCATCCCTCGTGTTGTTTTGATAAGCAACGGTGTTAAAAACGAAAGAGTGAGAGAGAGAATATGGGTCATGGTCATCTAAACCGTTACGTATCACGTTGTCGCGTCGTATTAGAGCTTTAGCTCCGTCAGAACTCGACGTGCGAGCATCTGGTATTGCCATCCGTCTCCGCCCGCACGGCGGAATTGGATTCCATGTAACGGCAGCCACGGGACCTGAGGGAAAAGAAAAAGACAATCAGAATCAGGTCTAGGTCCAGGTCGGGCCAATCGGGGATCGCACCTTGACGATGTTGATCTCAAACCTGACAGAGAGCGTATTCCGCCCCACGCTCTCGAACACCTCAGGATCGGCGACTTCCCCAGTCGGAGGCGGCGACACCTGCTGCTGCTGCTGCTGCTGCGGTGGTGGCGTCGCGGCGGCAATATCGCGCGGTATCGGGGGGAGGTTCTTGCTCCTCGCGGGGGAATGCGAGCGGCCGGGTGAGTCATCCGGATGAAGCGTAGCCGAGACGTCGTCGGCATGGACCGTGGGCGTGTTAGACGAAACGTTGAAGAATGAAGACGAGCCGCTGCTCTGCGCCGCGCCGAACGTGGGTCCGGGCGCTGCGCCACCCGACGGTCGGCCGGGCAGCTCCTTCTCCTTCTCCTTGTGCATGCTTCCATTCAAGCTGGTCTCGCCCGTGCGGTCCTTGTCCTTGTCCTTGTCCTTGCGAGTCATACCAAAGGAGAGCTTCGACGCCTTGCGAACGATTCGCCTCGTTGTGCCTCCAGAGTCGCCAGAGCCTGCTGACCCTTGCTTGCGATGCTTTCTCGGGGATGGCGTCGGAGTCCCGTGCGGATCCTGTAGCGATGAGATGTCAATCGAGGGTAGGTGTATGCAGTCGAACCCGGTCTTGGTTTCCCTATATTGCACTTGCATACGGTCTAGCACGCGCCGGATGTCCGCCTTGAGTACTGCCGGCGCCTTGGTGGACGTCGTTGCGACACTGCAGTGGCAAGAAGACAGAGATTATCATCGGCACAACAGGGCAGAAGCATTCGCACGTACCTGAACAAGCCCTTGAGGAAGACCGGCTTGAAGTCCTTATCAGCCGCGTTCGCGTTCGTCTCATCCTCTCCATCTGTCAACTCGTACCCTGCACCTGCACCATTCACACGCGCCTGCCCAGATTGACGACTCGATCGATCCTCCTCCGGCACCTCAGCCGTCTGCCCAAACTCTCGCTCTCGCTCTCGATCAACCTGCGATGGTCGTCCCCCGGCGTGACCGTGACTCGTCGACGGTCGACGATGGCGCCCGATCGTGCCACCGACACTAGACAACAACGCGCCGCCGGTGCTGCTCCGGCGTTCGTGTCTCTTCGCGTGGCCCTGCGGATCGAGGATCGTCGCCGCTCGTCGATGTAGAGGCTGCGTCTGGCTGTGTGAGATCCCGCCTGTCGGCGATACGTGCATCTCCACCTTGCCATCGTCCTCAGCAGCCGGACCTGTGGCCTCGCCGACAGAGGGGGAAGTAGGCGCCGAAGTTGACGGCCGATCCGTTTTCTCGTTCGGTGGCGACGACGTGACCCTCCTATCCTTCTCTGAGGCTGCGTGTTCCATGTCCACAGACGGCCGCGGTGACCCAAAGCTACCCAGGATGCTCGTCCTCTTGCCCGTACGGTCTCCTGATGCGCGTATACTCCCGCCACCAACCAGAAGATTTCCGAACCTACGCGCGAGCGTGGAACCCGTAGACGTAGGCGGGGTCGCAGGCGAGAATACGACTTCTGGTGGTGGGGGGCGAGGAGTTCCAGGCGTAAGCGTCGCTTGATCGTCCTCGGCGTGTTCGGAGAACGTTGTGAGTACCGGTCCAGCGGTCCGGGGTCGCTCGTATCCGTTGACATTCGCGTTGACGCTGACCCTGAGCTGTCCGTGCTCGTTGATGTCAGTGGTACCTCCACCCCCACCCCCAAACATGTTCGCAAAGCCGCGTGGAATGCCTTGGCGTTGGCTCACGCTGTGAGATCGGCGATGGGTAGACGCTGGAGGGGCACGTGGTAATGTGGCGCTTGCGGCGCTTGTCGGAGTGGCAGCACCAATGGCGGATTCCGGCCCGCTTGGGACGGCAATCGGCGATGGCGGCGTGAGGTCGCCATGCTTCGGGACGGGCAAACCGGCATCGCGCGCGCGGGGTTGGGGCTGCTGCTGTTGCCGTTGCTGGAACGTTGCCGCGGTCGGTGAAGGACTAACGGGATGGTCGTATGACATTTTGGAGTAGTGCAAAGATTCGGGAGCTGGCAGGCGTGTTGGCCGCATGTTGTAGTCTGCCCCACCAGTGGGTTTCTGCGGTGTACCAGATGTTGGAGGCGGCACAGTAAGTTGAACGGACTGTTTCGAAGCGCTCGGCGGAGGCGCCTCTTCTGGCGCGGGTTGTGGAGGGTTCAATGACAGCTGTGAGCTCGCAAAGTGGCCCACGCCATACACCCTGTCGCGTTCCATTTTCTCCCGAGCAAGATAATAGATCGATAAGAGTGGGTGGTAGCCACGCGTTGGATCGGGGGGCTCCTTCTGGTTGATATCGGAAAGGGAGGTATTTGATAGATGAGACTGGGATGGGGAAGGAGACGCGAATGGAGAAGTTGGCGGCGAGGTCGATGGCGAGAATAGTTTACGTCGATAAAAGTCGAACCCGGAGAAGCGTTTGTTCTTCTTGGGCGTCGATGGAACCTCCGCCTTATTTCCTCCACCACCAGTCGCACTGTCCCACGCGATAGCAAGTGAAGAATTGGATAAAGAGTCGTTCCATACTCGCGGTCGTTCGCGCTTATTTTCCCAATGCTGTACTGCCCGCCTGTATGCTTCGGATTCGAGGATGGCGACCAGCCGACGCTCAATCTCGTCTTCAGTGCCGAACTCAAAACCGGTCATATTGCGAATCACGTATCGGTCGAGCTCGTCAGCGCGGAGGGGTTCGCGCCGTAAGAGGTGAGGATCGGATGGACCGTTGAACCCGCGTGTCATCCAAGGATGATTTAAGAGGTCTGGGAGTGATGCTCGCATCTGCGGATTGGTGACAAGCATCCGCGAGAGAATGTGTTTGCACTCTGCAACATCATCAGGCATCATCCTACAGCTGTTCGTATCTATCTACGCACCTGGGCTTAGCCACGCGGGGTACTCAACCAGCCCACGCTTAATTTTGGCATGCAAGGCGGGCATGCTCTGGTCATCAAACGGCACCTTCCCACATACAAGCACATATAACACCACCCCAAAGCTCCAGACATCGACCTCAGGGCCGGTGTACACCTTGGCATTAAGAAGCTCTGGGGCAGCGAAATAAAGAGAACCACAAAACGTTGACAGGTGGGCGACAGGATCGTACAGATTTGACAGCCCAAAGTCGATTATCTTGATATTACCAGTCTGCGATATGAGGATGTTCTCGATCTTGAGGTCTATCAGATGATGTCAGCAATCGCTCGAGAACTGACCATTGCCTACGAGAAGGACATACCCCGGTGCACGACGTTGTTTTTGTGACAGTACTCCAGCGCGCTTCCGATTTGCCTTGCAAACTTCCGTGCAACGCGCTCCCGTAAGCGACCGTGGCTGATTATGTAGTCGAGCATCTGCCCGCCGTTTATATATTCGAAGACCATGTAATAGTGATGCTGATGTACGATCATCTCCCGCATGCCGCAAATGTAGGGGTGGTAGAGTAGCTGTGAGAGCGCCGCCTCACGAATTGTGCGAATCTCTTTCGAGGCATCTTTTGTCGCTTGCTTGGCGGCAGCCTCGGCGTTTGGAGCACCAGGTACGGGTTGAACCGGAACGACCCGAGGAAGTATTTTGACAGCAAGCTGTAGGTGGTAGTTAGGAAACAACCGATAACAGGCGAGCCGAAGGAGGAAAGAGAGTTTGTAGCAAAAATAGATGTCAAGGAATGTGGCTTGGCGCCCCAGATGACCTAACGGCATAGCCCTTGCCGCGGGGTGCGTATCGCGCGTGGCAATGGCTGTCTACCTGGCCTGTTCGGGCGGCTAGCAGCAAGACGACAATCCGCAGTGGACTGTTATGCCGACTTGTTGATCATGAACCGTCCGACTCGGCGATGAACGAGGATTGGAAAGTAAGAAAATAAAAAGAAAGGCAAAAAAGAGGGGACAATCAGGTGAGGTGTCATGCAGATCATGGCCCCGATGAGAATACCAAGACATAACACTGCAGAGGTCCATGCGATGCATGAAAGCGAATATCTCAACCAGACCGGGGTGCACACGGTCTGATGGTGGCCACGGTAGTAGGAGGCAACAAAAGTGATATGGTAATAAATGAGAAAAACGAGGAAGGAGGGTGTGGGGAAGGAAAATAGGCTCCGAGGGATGACAGAAGCGCAGATAAGAGAAAAGGAACAAACGGCTAACACACCTTCTCGCCCGTAATGTTATGGTGGGCCAGCTTCACCTTTCCCATGCTGCCCGCGCCAAGAGTCTTGGAGAGGGTGTAGTCTCCGAGAATGCGGTTCGTGGTGCGAGGCCTGTTAGGATCGACGCCGCGTTGGGATTGCCTGTGGGCTGTGGAGTGGGGCTGGTCGGCATATTGGCGTGACCTGTCCGCAGACGTTCCGGAGTGGGACGTGGAGTACGTCGGGGGTGGGAGGGACATGGGGCGGGGCCGAGGAACGGTCCCGCGCGGAATGGGCGCCGTTGTGGAAGCCGTGATGGGCGTGTTTGGAGGGAGGATGATGGCTGGCAGGTTGAGCGATCCTGGTAGGGGAGGTGATGTGAAAGATGTGGTAGTTGATGTGTGATAAGCGAGGGGATGGGTTTGGTGTGAGAGGAAAGGTGGAAAGGAATGAAAGTCGGAGGGATTGAAAAGAGGAACTCGGGGGAATCGAGAGACTGTTACAACTGGTCAACTGCTCGATTCCCGAGACCGTTCACGCCAAGCACAGCTCAGACCGTTCCTCATCAGACCGAACCAAATCAGTCAGACTGCGCCGCAAACACCCGCTCACTCCATCGTTTCACAACACAATACACTTATTTAATCGGGGACCTTCGGCTGTGAGAGATGGCTGTGCATCCTTCACTCCCGGTTCGATTCCTTCGGACGTCGGTTCATACGTTCGTCATCGCATGTTCGACCCAACAAGTGTGATTTTCAACCAATGGGCCATAGGTATCAACAGGCGCATAAAAGGACATTGAACGATATGATGAATTTACAGAAAGCATCGTTACAAGCTTTCCCATTCATTGCCGCTTCTCTTTCCTCGCTTTTGGTTTGAGCCAAGTGACCGGGTGTTTATTGAACATCGGCCAAGGAGGGATCACCAGCTTTGCGTGCACACGTAAAAAAATAATCGTTAAAAACATGCAATCCCAGGAAATATATGCTCACGTACCACGAGTATGGCAGCAAGGCCCAAACCAAAGACCCCAAACGTCACTTGTATGGACTGAAACAAGAACCCTAAAAAGAACGAGAATATCTGGGATATGAAAATAAAAAGAGAAGGGTCAGCGTAAAGCAGGGCTTTGAAACACATGGACCAGCAGACGCACCGCCAATTCTATCACAGCATAGTATGCGATTCGCTCCACGAGTTTTTGACCTTCAAAGTCCTAAGTTGTGAGCAGTGGTCTCAGAAGTAGATCAAGACATTCTGCTTTGGTGTGTGTAGAACGTACGATTTTCCCTTCCAAGTGTTGTTGAAGGCTAGGCATGATCAGGATCAGGGATGCGTGCGCTACGTGTGCCAGGTCCATCCAGCCACAACACAGGATTACACTTGTCCGGAGTGGCGCCCGGGATACCCGGGCCGATTATCCAAGTCCGTCATGTTTCCGAACCATCGCGAACGACTTTAACCACCCAACATGTCAGCTGCCGGTTGCAAGGCGCTACGTTTCGATCCTGATAAACCTTTTCCGTGATTCCATCGGCGGTGATGGAAATATGGAGGCTTTATTCGTTCGTCCTTGCGGAAAGAGTCCCTAAAAATGTGGTCGTCTCCAAGGGAAATCATACACTTTGATGTCCGTTTCAAGTCCAGCCATCATCATCATTCGACTTTTGACAGGCGCTCTGGCGCTGTCTCCGCCAACCCATTGTGTCTACCATTCTTAGTAGTATCACAGCGTTCGGAAAACACACGTCCCCGTTTCACGTGGGGCCGACTTCTGGAGCCGATTTTAGCATGGGACCCCAATCTGTGTCATGCCATGGGCGCCACCCACCCGACTTTCTTCCCTTTGACGCGCGCGGAACCGCCCCTTCCAGAGAAGTGAAAGACTTTTTTCGAGCGCAGGAAGCGAACAAAAAAATTGCTCCTTCTCCACGTCTTCTCTGGCGTTCACGTTCCCGGTCCCACCGATGCGTCTTTGAGTGAACTGTACTGTATGTACCCCGCCACGCTGTGCAGCTGACATGGTGCTGTAACCCCCGATCCGCAGTTCGGTTCCGACGCTGGCGTCGTCTGCGATGCGAATGCGGCTTTTGTCGATGCCCGTGACAGTAAGGACTCAAGGTGTCCTTTTCAAACCAAACAAGCTGGTCATGCGTCGACCAAACCCTCCCGTGAAATGTCAAAAATAGTTGATATCAGAGTTGTTCAGTTTGATTTTTGGTGGCGAAGTATCCACACGGTGAGGGGAGGGCTCACGCTGATAGCCAGCCACGATCATGAATCCGGGTACAGTACCATGCTTATTGTCAAGTCTAAGCGCACGTGCGACAACGTCCAAGTGGGTACCTGAAATCTCACCTGTTCCTATGGTGTACCGTGACCGGCATTTCACTAGACAGCGGTTACTCCTTTTATACCAGGTGAGTATTTCTACAGTAGGCAACCATGTCGCTGCCAAACGTGTACCTTGATAACCTCACTGTGCTATTCTATTGTCGCCCCTCCCCCGGTGCTATAATTTGGCCTAATCCCACGAAGTCCCGTGACTCAGAGGCCTGAGAAGGGAACTTTTCGGTCCTACCAGTAGTAATGGTACGTGCCGAGTCGACCAGCGGGTGATTTATTGACGCCACCTGTTCTCCCATCCCCAATGTCTCCACATTTCGGTTTGCCCTTAAATTACTGCGGCGCAGCTGCGTTCAAACGCCACAAGTGGAGCCGGAGTTATCTCGCTTCGCATGGGGCTCATAACTTATATCGTGCGCCACCGAGCAGCGTAGACGCGAAACTGACCAGAATGCATTCTACCGTGACCAAAACTCGAACATAAAACCAAGTGAAAAAGATGTGCGAAACGGGTGACTCATCCCCTAACGTTTGATCTTAGCATATAGATCTTTTTTACGTGTCGCTCGCCCCCAGGCGTTACAGGGTACTGTTTACGCGCCTTCTAGGCCCGTGATTTTTAGTGATCACCAGAAGCACGCAGATCGAAGAGAATGAGCACCTTCTTATTCCCCATGGGCAAAGAGTCAACGGCGGATGCCGTCGGCTTGGACTTGGAGCACTTCGACGTGGACCCAATGGCACGCTCGCTCATCAAACCCGAGCCCATGGCTGATGGGCGGAGGGGGGCGGCCGCAAAAAAAAGTCAAAAAATACTGGAGTTTCAGTGGCCACGGCGAGGTCGTGACTTCGTTCATCCATAGCTTACCACGCAGCGCCCGAGCAGAATCCTCCGGGAGACAATGCAAGGCACAGCCCAAATTTCCGGTCCGGCCGCTTGGTATCCTTGCCTCTGCGGCACCGCCCGCATACGGTTCAATCCGATGCACGGGTCGAGTCCGGAATCGCTCACGCATCATGGTGCGAACTTTGCTGGACCCTGATCATCCGCGGAAGAACACCGACCGAGTACGATGACCACTGCATCTGGCCTTACCAACGCGCGTTTCAAACATAGACACAAAAGAGAAGGAGGCATCAGATGGTTGCGATAAGTGACAACCGAGACATGGGCTCACGTTGAGCACGTGACGGTTCTGGTATAACAACCTCCTTGGGCCCCACTGGCGTCTTAATGTGACACACCATCGAAAGGGAAGTGTTAACTGTGATGGTAGAATGTCTATAGATTGCGTGCTGTAAAGAACGGAAGAATCGCATACTATAATGCGTTCGTCAGCAAAAGCAATCAACCCGGCCTGCAGGACATGCACATGTAATGGAGATACGAAAGCGGCCAAAAGTACCTTTGACCCAGCAGCATTACAAGCATTTACTATATTTACTACTCGAAGCATGCAACAGCCCCGACAAAGTGGACAATAGCATCCGTCCAGTACGGCCTGGTATTGAATTACCGTAACACCGGCATCGCCAACGTCACAGTGAAACTCAGACTCATTTACGGTTCCTGTCCGCATGCAGGAATACAAAAGATACACGGTTCGACGGCGGTCTGAACTCTCAAGCCGTGCCCTGAGAGTCTCGAGCGCAAGCAAAGGGCAGAAAGATTGGTTGCCATTCTCGAACGAAAAACCTGATTTAACACAATGACGGAACAAAAAGGTTTCGAGGGGCTCAGAGAAAACATCAAACCTGGATACAAGAGCAATGCGGAGCACCAAGCACACTTTCTTGCTAGCGCACAGCCGCACTTGATGCTCGGGGTGGCACAACATCGAGGTTTCACGATTTCGCCCAAAACGATTCACTTCGTTGGCAAGTGCGAGTTTATATAAAGGGTCGGGGTTGCCCGGGCCACACCCATGATGGAGGTAACTGAGGTGATACCGCTGGGGGTGGATCGATAAGGCGGCGAAACTCGGGAGCAAAGGACACTTGCCTCGAAATGGCACCGAAGCAGTTTGATGTCCAGATTGAATTCGACAAGCTCAAGCGCGACTACCAGGAGCATCAAAACGAAATCCACGTCAAATTGATTGCGATGAATTGAGAAGGGGGGACACTGTAGTCATCCCCCAGATGGCTCGCCATTACGAAGGATCGGCGTCCTTTTCAAGGGAGATCTAGTCATTTCACGACAAACTGGCGGAAGGACACAACGTCGTGCTTATTCGATTGTGGAAAGTCAGACACGCGATAGGTCGTCGCTATTGGAATGGAAGGCATAGGTGGTACATATATAAATTGTAGAAGAATGGCGCACGTCATATCATCATACGGCACACTCTCCTTTTCCTTCTTGCGCTTACTGTAGCTGTCCTGAGCCCCACAGCCGACGAGAAAATTGATGGGAAGGACAGAGGAGACGGGTGGGGAACCGTGGGAACGCGTGCGACAAACGTGGCAAACAAAACCATGAAATATCTCGCTCCCTTGAATATATTCACGGCTGCACACCCATATACCACACCTCTTTTCCATACCCGATCTTGCTTCGAACTCCTCCGATATACACCGTAATCCGATACCATTCCCTCCCGGGATCCTCTTCTCTGTAAAATACCCATCATGCCCGGTCCCTCAAAAAGCAGCCAAGCCTTGTTCCTCGGTCTCGAGCTCTCGACAGATCAGCTCCGGGCAAGCATCGTCGACGAGAATTTGGAACTCGTTGGAGTGGAGGCGGTGGATTTCGATACGGCGCTCTCCGAATACCAGTGAGTCTTTCGTTTTCGCTCGGATGTGAGACTAGGATGCTAGGCAAAAGGTTGGATGGGGTCGGATTTGTGGGGATTGCGGGACCATATGCGTGGGCAACCTATTCGGTAACAAGGTTGTTTAAGCTAGGTCGTCTTGGGGGGGCGCGGCGAGTGTCCCAGGAGTCTTGCGCATCTACGAATCCATAAACGATCCCATCCGTATCTTCCTCATCTTCAGGGCGTACCTGTCGCGCCACGTAGGCCGTTCTGACTCGGTTTAGGACGCAGGGTGGCATCTTCACCACTCCGGGAGACGCGTATACGACACCGGTGGACATGTGGGTGAAAGCCCTTGGTGAGCATACTTTTTTCCTCCGCGGAACCCAGACCGACTTTTTGCTGACCGAAAAATCAAATTTATCTGTTGTGATCGGGATCGAATCTTTCAACCTTTCAACGATACCCTGTCTCACTTTGGCTTGTCGTTCATCCGGTTGATCTTTGTCTTTTCGTTTTTTCTTTTATCTACTCAAGATTTTCTTTTGGAGGAAATTAGCCGAAACTATGAGGTTTCAAGAATCAAATCAGTTGGCGGCGCTGCTCAGGTGAGATTTGCTTCCGTGTTCCTCTTGGCCTCATACCCTCAGATCTTCACCGAGATCACTCATCATGTGACATCTTTAGCCCGCACTCGTCTGGTGGAAATCAACCCCGGTTCCTAACTTCCCCTCCCTCGACTCGCGACTACCACTACATTCCCAGCTCTCACCGAACACCTTCTCTTTACCAAATACTCCCGTGGCCCAGGACACCTTTTCGCACTCTCATGCACTTAGCATCGAAGCTATGCTCGGCGGACCAGATCATATGGCCGCCCGCGTCGGAACGTGCGCCAATTCGTCCCTCGTTGCCGCGCAGATACTTCGTGTTCGCGAGACCTCCCCTGAGACATGGGCGCGCACGGGCCGCGTTCAAATCGCATCTGCATTCCTTGCGAGTCTCATCTCCTGCACATGGATCAACTTGGGTGAAGCGGAGGCATGCGCTACGGGTATGTATGTGTACACTTCAGGTGGTCAGGGCCATTGGGACGACGAGGTGATTGAGTTTATTGCGGGGTCTAGAGAAGAGGCTTGGCGCGTTCGTGGGTGGTTAGGGGACGTGGATGTTTCCGGTGGTGGACGTCGGGTGGCGACTGTTTCACGATACCTTGTCGACCGATATGGATTCGAACCTGGTGAGTTTGTCATTACCGAGCTAGGATGTCTCGTCTTAATCTGTCAAAGATACCATAATCGCACCATTTACTGCCGACTACCTTTCAACGTACCTCTCGCTGGTCCCTTCACCCTCCGATGCTATCCTCTCCTTCGGTCCCATGGATTTTCTTCTTACCAGTGCTCCCCACTACCTCCCCAGCCGGCTTTACAGCGTCTATCCACATCCCGCCCAGGACCCGAGTGAGAAGCGGAAATATATCAGCATGCTGACTAGCAGGTACGTTACTGATCCAACGATCTGTCCTTGCCATCTTACACTAGTTTCAGAAACGCCGATGTCCCACGAGCACTTGTCAGGGATATGTATACAAAATCGTGGAGCGCGTTCGACCGCCTCGTGTCCGTCGTTCCACCCGGCGGGTCTATTGGGTTTGTCTCGGCAATCCTTTCAGTTTCGTCCTTCATTTACACCGCATTTTTCAGTCTTGATGACAAGCTGTTCAGTTTTTGGCTCCTCCAGGGTGATAGCCACCCACTATCGCATGTCAAAGGGATCTTCCGCTTTGAGACGGGAGTAAAAGTCAATGAATTCCGCGACCTCCGCGCTAACCCTCGGTGTCTTGTCGAGAGCCAAGTGCTTTCTTTCCGTGTGCGATGGGCACGTATGACATCGACGGGCGCACTTGGCGCAGCCGTAGGTCGTGCTCGGGGCAATAGTTCGTTGGTGACGAGCAGCGCAGCAGCATCCCCTGGTCCTGGCCAGCGCACAGGAACACCTGCCATTGGCCCATTAGGCGCTACTTCGTCCGGGTTAGGTTTATCCTTCGACCCCTACGACTCGTCCACATTGCCCGCACGAATCCTCGCAACAGGAGCCGCGATAAATTTCCCCGCTGTTGCATCCCTCGTCAGCGAATTGTTCAACGCCCCTGTGCTCGTCCCAACGACTCAACTCGACTCGGCACAAATCACGCCTCACCGCAACGCACCAGCGAAGGGATACCCTGGGCGAGCCGCGTTAGGTGGAGCCTACGTTGCGCGGTGGGTCTGGGGTAAGGAACGCGGTATGGGTCGTGGGAGCTTCGAGGAAGAGGTGCGGCGGTTACTTGCGAAGCGCTGGGTGACGAGCGGTTGCACCCCGATGCGCACGCATATCGGTGGGGAGACGCCCGCGGGTAGTGGCGCAAACACTCCCTATGGCTCTCGACGCACCGGTTTCGGTGCCGCGGTATTAGAAGAGGAGGAAGAGGACGCGCTGGAGGAGATGGAGCGTCTTGGAGGGGACGCCTTCGGTGAGGGGGAGCTGGCGGCGCGGTTGCGTACTGCGACGGGCTCGAGCGTGGCGACCACAACCACGACGACGGGGACATCTACAAGCTCGAGTGGTGCACCACTATCCTCGACCACATTCACGACACCTGATCTAGGGACGGGGACCGGCACGGCTCCGGCTGGTGAAGCTGCGGCTACTTCTCCCGCTGCGCTGATGCCCGTCACAGCCCTCCCGACGAGCGAAGCCGAGACACAAGTGGGTCTGGCAAAGGTCGCGGAGCCGGACGTTGACGCGTTTATGGCGTACGCTGCGATCGTGCCCGAGTATTGTCGATTGGAAGGGATGCTGGTGAAGGCGCTGGTGTGAGGGATCGGTCGCATTGTCCTTTTCTTCTCTTTTCTTCTTCCTTTTTGCTTTGCTGTCCTGTCTTGATCTGCTCTGTTTGCTTGTGCGGATTCTCGCCACGTATTTATTGGAGGAACGACAAAAAAGGGGGAGGTGGTTAATCTATATGACACGTACCTCACGTACCCATTGCACACAGTAAAGAGCAACTCGCCGAGGCCGTAGTATGTGTGTATAAAATAAATCTTTGATATCCTTCTGTGTGGGCCATTGCAAGATGTGATTGTGGAGGATCAGGATCAGGATCAGGATCATGCCATGGTTGATCCGAGTCGCACTAGCCGAGTTGACAGCCTTTGTTCCGGCCGCTGCGTGATCACTCACCTAGAGAACCATGACAGGCTCAAAAAATCTCATTTGTCGTCATTTCCTTAGGGGTGTCTGAAAAGTATTGAGTCTCGGTCAAACCATCGCGCGAGTCCTCACGAGTCAATGCGCTAGTCAGACCCGGTCTCACTCAGACTCAGGGGGCTCCACACACAACAATACAACCGACTCTGCCACACCACAACCACACCACACACGACATTGAAACGAAACAATCGTCACTTGTCACTTGGGACACGGTTTCCTGCTTGTACTGTACCCTTTGATCTGGAGGCTTTAAATTGCTCCCAATCATCCGCCCAAGTTTCTCAACCCGTCAACCAAAAGTTTCAATTCTCCCCTCTCGACTCGGGGACGACTCCGACATGGTCAAATTCTGCGACCTCCCGCTCGAGATCCTCCTCGAAATCACCGAACGCGCCTCCGAGCCAGAGCCCGCGGCGAAAGACTCGGACGCTTCTCGTCACGGTCGTCGTTCCACCATCGGGAGCCTCTCGCTGGTCTGCAGGTACCTCAACGGCGTCGCGGCTCGGACGCTCTTCCGAACGTACCGGCTTCAGCTGCGCGAAAAGGACGAGTTGGAGGGCGTCGGGCCGCCGCCGCCGACGTGTTTCCTCACCGGTCTGTCCCTGCTGGAATTGCATCCGGACGGCGTGGACGTCCGCGCGCGACTGGCGCACCTCCGGAAGAAGGCCGCGTTCGTTCGGGAGATTCGGATCGTCGACTATGGGCAGCCACCGCAACCGGCGGTGTACTGCGGCTGCGCCCATCTGGAAGAGGGGGATGACGGGCCCCCGCCGCCCGCGGCTCCGTTCGATCTTGTTGATGCTGCTCTGATGCCGGCCCTCGTTGAAACCCTGGACACCCTTGACGGCGTCACCTCGGTCGTTTTTGAGAGTACGGATGTGTTTCGGCCGTCTGTTTGTTTGCCCGACGAGCTGTGGGGGTGGTTGTCGCGGCGTATGCCAGGCAAGGTGTCCTTTGACGGATACTTTGCGTTTCCTGATGCTCTTGGGTGGTTGCCTCCCGTCGGATCCATGTCCCTCGTCATGAACGAGGACGCTTCCAGGGTATTAGAGGTGAGTGACGGAACTACCGTTGCTGTTGTTGTCTCTCTTTGGGCGAACGCAGCTGATCGTTCCTCAGTCCGTACGCCCGGCGCACCTCGACATCAGGGTCGACACCGCGAATCGATTCGAAAAATCGTTCAAGGAGATTTTCGAGCCGTATCCCGCTTTGGAACGGTTGGACGTGCGATTCCAATATTGTGACGACGACGTACCTCGAGGCTACTTCGATTTCACTGCGCACCCAGAGATGAGGCTATCGATCCATATGGTGGTGCCGGACATGGACGCATACATTGAGGATCCGGTAAAGCCGTAATCCTTTTGATATCGAGGAGCACCTTTCCCCCTGATACACCTTCACCGAGCAGGGCGCGTGGGAGGAGACAGAAGAGCTTCTGAAAGAAATTTTCGTCGACGACTTTTCCAAGCTGGACGTTCGTCGCGACGCCGCATCGGAGACGCTCGTCGTTTCACGCCCTCCGCCCGGCGAGAAGGGCGGCGTGCGAGCCCTCCACCTTCCGAAACGCAACGAGGACGCGGGGGAGGAAGAGACGGTGCTCGCGTTCGAACAAGCGGTCCTGGCTGCGCTGTCCGAGTCCGCCGATCATCGCGGCGGTCAACTCGTCGGCGGCGGTCGCCCCATCGACGCCGCTTTTTGGACCGATCTCGACGGCGTGTTCGCCACCGTGTACTCCCAGACGTTCGAGGCTTTGGCCCAGAGCGTGAGCGTCCCGCCGGCTGGTGCTTCGTCAGTCGCTGGTTGACCGGTTGATCTTTGAAGGGAAAGGTTTCTGAGCGCGTGCGTGCGTGCGTCGTCATCCTTGGCTTGGCATACAGTACGCCTGGCCTCCTGAAGATACCCTATTTTTTTTTATTACGTCCTTGTTTCTCCATCTAATAATTAACACATTTCCTTCCTACCTGCGTGTGATGGCCATATTAATGGTCATCTATGGACGGTTGTCTTTACTAACGATGATGCCTCTCAATCGATCGCAACTGACTAGCACGTCATTACACTGCTAGCTCGAGCTCGAGCCTCAGACTTCTGATGACGTTTCTAAAGATAACAGCTCACCGCCCTCATGAGCCATGGGCTTCCTACCGATCGCCGTACTCTGTGCTCTGGGATATGATGGTGTCACTGGGAGACTCGTAGACCACCAGAAAAGCTACACACAACAGCCCCCCGGCGAGGCAAATGCGCTGATCTATAGTTTCCGATCCTTGGATGGCAACTGGCAGCGGTACAGTGCCTTAATCGGGCGTCGACTTGACATGTATTGACGGAAGAACTACGGCCTTCGGCAGAAATTTTGATGGCTGCCGTCAGCGAACGTGCACAACGGTGGTAGGAGTAGGTAGACTTCCGTTTGGGCTCGGAATGTGGACGGGGCCGCAAGTATCATATTTCCTTACGGAAATGCTGTCACGTGCACCAGTGATTTTAAAATTCCAACGTTGAACTACGCCACCATCATGTGCCTCAATTCCCCCGCACTTGGGCCGCAAAACAAAGGCGGGAAATTAAGGTACTCTATACAGTAACTCTTCTCGACGTGATGCCCGGCGGGTGTTCCCAAATGGTGTCCTTCTCAGCCTCCTAAATGACGTCCAGTATTCCACCAGCAGTCTTCGTTTTCTGAAACTGGTAATTCGGAGGGACGAGGCATTTCATGAAAAACTGAATTGCGTGTAGTTGTTCACATGCCATGTCGCGCCTCTATGTTCTAGATCCTTGTCAAAGCAACTGAATTCATAGAATATTACTATTAATGCATTAACGGCGCGTCTGCCTCCGATGCGTCCGTCAATTGTCAATTGATTTCACCCCCAATGGGAGAACAAGGATTATCTTGTGAATACTGACGTTCATCCAAATGACGCTGTCACCGTCCAGTGTGTGCCGACAGCGTGTAAAAAGCCGTAGATGTTTTGCTGTCGCGCCTAGGCCTGGGGGCTTGAGATAACTTTGAATTTATCCATGCCAGGTCTCGTGTCTGTGTAGAAATGGTAACAACCAGGGCACGACACTTTAACTTGCCGTATCCCATGATTCGGTTATGCTTTCAAGGTACGTCCCACTATGTCCACTTTACGACCACCCCAATATCCGATGCAATCGCACCGTCTACTCCTAATCCTACACGTAGCATGCTGTAATTTATCGAACGCAGAGACATTTATAAAGGACGGGGAATGGCAGCTTCAACGTCTTCAGGCTGTTGTCCTCTTCAGCTGGTTCCGAATACCCCAGACCGATACCAACCATGATTCGCTCTTTATCGATCGCATATTCACTCGTTTTTCTGCACAAAGTATGCGCTCTTCCATGTTGAGGCCGCAGGCCGGTGGTCATGCGACGACTCAAACGTGATTCTGACGCCACTGTGTCCATACCTAGGTCCTTGCTTCATCTGCTCTTTCTAGCAGAGACCTTGCCCCTTCGGGCTGGACTAGTTATCTTTGCCTCGAGTGAGTTTGCCGTTTATTAACCTTGCTAGTGGTTTGGTCGAACAAATCGCCTTTCCTAGAGACAATCGGAGCAATTTCAATAAGCCTTTGCTCACGGGGGCGTACTATGCTGACCCAGATGCCATGACAATCGAAAGTTGTCTCGCCTTTTGCGACAGCCAACCTGTGTCGTATCGGTTTATGGGCATCACCGACGGCTTCCAGTGCTGTACGTCCTGTGTCAAAGACCATGGTGTTGTGATGCTACATCTTTCGTCCCAGCATGCGACAATTTCTTCGAGAACATTTTCGAGAGCGTACCTTCTGATGAGTGTCAAGAACCGTGCCGTGGCGATGCGTCCGAAGCCGGCGGTTGTGGAGGCAACTACACGGCGAGCACGTATACAAGGGACAACTCCAACTTCACCATCCCGGCTATGGTATCCTCTGTCGGCCAGTGGCAGGCCCTTGGATGTTACAAGTAAGCTGGACGTGCAAAAAATCTCGACACGCGGCTAAACTCGGCTTTTTAGCGATTCGACCAGCGCTCGTGCTCTTGAGGCCGTAGTCGACGCCGGTGACACCACCGTAGAGTCTTGCGTTGCTGCATGCCAGGCTAAGGGATACTTCCTCGCTGGCGTCGAATTCGGCAGGGAGTGCTGTGAGTTTCTTCTGTTTTTACGGGGCTGCTGTGTGTGTTTGGTGAGGTAGTAAGTTCTGACGCGAGATTGTCAGTTTGCGGTTCAGAGCTTCAATATGGTTCGACGTTCGTCGGAAACGACGATGGCATCCAGAACGGGCACTTCCGTCCGAACCCCGACGCTACCTACTGCAACATGGGTTGTCAAGGAAACCCGAGTGAGACCTGTGGCGGGCCAGCCTTGCTGAATGTGTACAATTTTACCGGGACGTATCCCGTCGGAGCCTCGGTCGTGCCGTCCGTCACCCTCGGTACGTGGACTTCACAGGGCTGTTACAGGTACGGTACACACACTCGAGCCATCATGCATCATGATGTGCGGATGCTAATTGTTCCCACAGCGACACGGTGGCTTCTCGCACGCTTGAGAGGCGTGTCGACATATCGAGCGTGACCGTAGAAGCGTGTATCAAGGAATGCTTCGTCCAATCATTCACAATCGCCGGCCTCGAGTACGCCCAAGAATGCTGTAAGTCATCACATCACACATCACCCAAATTTTTTTTTCCCTCTATGACGTCGATGATGGGCTGATTGACCGGTTTTTGATTTTGATTGGGAAACAAAGGGTGCGGTAATGCGATAAGCTCCCCCGGTGCCCCCATTTCAGAAAGTGCTTGTAACCAAGCGTGCGTTGGGAATAGCACAGAAGTGTGCGGAGGTCCGAACGCGTTGCAGGTCTACAAGGCCAACTAGTGGACCATACTGTATAGCTCATGCTGTAGACATACCGTACGCAGACGTCTTATCGGTCTTCTTTTGTTTCCGGTAATTTTCAATATTGTTTTCGGCCAATTCCGGGAATGAATTACGTCGTCGAGTGATGTAAGTGTTCCATGAAAGACGGAAAGCGGCCAGCGCCCGCTTTGAGCTCCACCCGCGCCTTGAAAACCGTCCTTGTTTCCCTTCCCTTCCTTCTCTTCTCCCCAGCAAACCCTCACTCGTTTTCTTTACAGTATGACGGACCTCACCATTCTGCATGCACCCTCCACTCTTTACCTTCCAGAAACCAATGAGGCTGGTTTTCGTTTCACCTTCAACCGTCGGTCATACCCACCGCGTCCGCTCATTACAACGACGACACCCATGGTCACGGTCGAAATGGTCGATGGAGGTCCATCGTCGCCTTCCTCGCCCGTCACGGCCACCAGAGACAAAAACCTCCTTTCGCCCCCTCGCCGCAGTTTTAGACCCAAAAAGACACCCAAAGTTGCTCCTCCGCCTAGACCCTTTTCTGCACCACCAGGACGTACCTTTGGCATCGTTGACTCGCCCGACCGAGCGTCCTTTTGTCCCAGAACGCCGGGCCCCGCGTCCAGCCGTTCTACCCCTACCAGTCCTGAACTCGTTCGTCCTCCGACTACCCTATGTAGGTCTATCGTCACTTGCGTTCGTCTTCAAAGAAAAAGTTGCTTATCAGTTTGATTCTCGTAGTCCGTCCGAAGCCCTTTTGGAGGCATACTCCACGCTCAGCCGTGACTGGAACATTCTACGCCTCGTCCCTTCATCCCATTCGCCGCTCGACGTTCATAGCTGCAGGACTTGACTTTGACAGGCCCGTCGCAGATCTATCTGCCCTAGGTGTTGAGTCACGAGTAGGGATCGTCGTACTGTTGCCCGACTCACCCCCTTGAATCCTCCCCCCACCCGTTATGCCCGACTCGCGCCCACCAATGCCGAATCGAGTGCGCAAAGCCGCAGACTTGCGGCCCATTAGCAGGCCGAATGTGAATTTTGATCACGATGTCGGCCCTCTTCCCACGCACGCCATTCGGGACGACCATGTTGGGACAGACCATCTCCGGGATCGGCTGCGACGGCCTACCCGCGTGTTGGCTTCGGCTTCGGGCAATGAAGAGCGCTTGGATGCGCCTCTTCCCGTTTCGACTTCTTCGATCAATTGGTGGCCGTACCCGCCATGGGGTCAGTCGACTGTGTCGTCTACACCCTCGGAAACAGCAACTTCCTCATCATTACCTTCCCTTGTTGCTGCGGTTTCATTGGACACTCTATCGTCCACAACATCGTCGCTAACGGCGACGCCGACTCTCAATCCTAGTGCAGTCCTAGGCGTCACGATAATCTCCGTTTCTGTGTCCCCACCTGCGACCTCCATACCCTCGCGCTCTAACGTTCATGCCGCTGCACATTCCAGCTTCAATCCGCTCTACCTCATTCCAGTTTTCGTCGCAGTTGGCCTTGCGATCGGTGCGCTCTCCGGACTTCTCGGCTACCGATGGTACCTGCGGCGCCAGGCGCGGAAGGGTAGCGACAATAGTGGTTCCTGGAAAACAACTTTGATCCCAGGTCCACCGTATGTTCCTATGAATGACACAAACCGTGATGCGAGGGGAATACAGGAGGTACCGCTAACACCCGTCGGCAGTCCAAGCAAGTATACTCGCCATGGTGCTCCTCGCGCTACCGGCTCACGTCGCGCCAGTACGCACGGCACTACCCCACCTTCACGTGAGATTACCGCCGCGACCGCCGCATCCTCTCATTCACGTCCTTTGTCTGCCCACCCCACGCGTGCTCGCTCACGAGAGAGCGCCGTCTCTTCCCTTTCGGTATCTGATGAGGAAACTGGCCGACACAATTCCTCTCGCAATACATCTATCCGTCGCAGTATCCTTCAGCGTCTACAACGAGGTCCTGACCGAA
>QFFA01001867.1:25141-36701 GCA_003316565.1 Russula foetens | reverse complement strand
CATGTGTGAGTTTGATAACAAAAGAGATCAGATGACAGTTGACAAGATGTCTTCCAATGTCATGCACTTGAAATGAGTGCAGAAAGGGTGAAATAAGAATATAACACTCTGTCATAGTGTGAGGAGTTGGGATTAGAACACAAAAGTATGGCGCGCCATTCATAAAAGAAGGCTACAGTGCACGAGGCGGCCATGAGGTAGGTGTGCAGCGAAGTGTAAATGCAAGAAACAAGATGAGGGCAAAACAACACAAAATGAGATGAAACGAGGACACACAGGTCACATAGCATCAAGTTACGTGGTGTTGTAAGGTATGCACACGTTGTACCCTCGGAACGCCTGGATTCGACCGATTTTGACCTCGCCCGACACGCCCGACGCCACAGGACCGCGAGCGTGTGACCTTGCCCCACAAGGCAGGTCGCCGCCTCTCCATTCCTCAAGCGTTCCTCACCCTCATTGTCACACGCTCATCCCCAGGAGTCTAGAACAAGGCTTTTTCTTATTCTCAATCAGTAGTCTATTCTGTTTATAGTTACCGGACCCGTTATATAAATCCACGTGCAGCACCGAGGCCAGATAGGCCACGAGTGTCTCCCGGGCAGGGCCATGAGTGCTACCGGTCGTGTCAGTTTCCCCCCGTTTATTCTTGTCTTGTCCCCGTTCCCTCATCCAGCACCATCCAGCATTGTTCAAGCAGCTCACGCAGAGCCATTCCACACACACACATACATACACTCTCTCCCTAACCCCAGCGATTACCTCGCGCGTTCTCAGATCTTTGGAACGCGACTTGGTTACCTTCCTTTTATTGAACTCATGCGTGGACTATCTGTCTACGTTTCAGTGTCAAAGACAGTTGAGAAAGAAGTTGAGAGAGACGGTGGGCACTCAGCGTGCAGAGACAAAATCAGATAGGTCAGGGCTTTAAAATTGCCTGCCTTCCAGCAAAGGCAAGAGGGGTATTTATACTTGTTAGTCCAAGGGCAAGGCACAATGTATGCTAAGTTCCAAGAAGATGTACAGAACAAGGCTGGTGAATGAGGGTGTATTCCGGCAACAGACCACATGGCATCATAAGGGAAAATGGGGTTGGTGAACATGAAACAAGCAAAAGTGAATAGAGGAAACATACATCAGGAAAACCCCTAGTTTGCTTTTCATGCTTTTTGTGCTTTTGGCACTTTTTTCAAGTAAAAAAAGCAAAAATCAAGAAAGTATGAATTACTTAGGAAAAGCCAAGTCCTCTACTTTTCAGTACTTTTTTATACTTTTTGGGTACTTTTTCAAAAAATCTAAAATCTGTCCCTTTTTTTCAGATGCAATATTAGTGAAGCTGAATCAACTATTTTTGAAATGAGCTGTCTTTAGAGAATACTCTTCAGATCAATCAATGTTTCCTTGATAACATGTAAATTTTGAGTTGAGGTACTTTTGAAAAGCAATATACTATTTTGACAGGGTCAGAAAGCACTCTGGCAAGTAAGGGACTTGGCTTTTTTGTGCTTTTTTGACTTTTTGGGTGAAAAGCACAAAAAAGCATGAAAAAGCATGAAAAAGCACAAAAAGTAAACTAGGGGTTTTCCTGATATAGTGCAATGGCAGGCATAAGGGTCGAATGATCGAATAGAGTGGGTGGCATCCAGAAACTAAGGTGGAAGTGGTAAAGCAAGGAGGGAGGAGTGATCTAAATCGAAAATAGTAAGGAAAGAGAGTGGGCAAAGGTTCAATAATTACTAAAGGGGGAAATCAAGCTTGTTGCAACACGAGGCGATAAACACAATGAGCGAGCGAGTGGTGGTTTTGGGGTGACATTTTGAGGTGGCACACTTTTGTGGCATCAGCCAACAAGGGGCTTGGGCAATCCGATATGCTCACAGGCCATGATTGGCCAAGTACAGCAGATGATTGGAATATGAGAGGGATGAGGGGCGACGATGGCAAAGGAGGAGAGATCAATCAATGGCGATGATAGTAGATGGGAAGAGGGAAACATGGAAGAGGCATGGGAAGTTGGCTTTCGATGTTGAGTACTTGATAATTGACTTGAACATGAGGCAAAATGTGGCACATGGGCATGTGTCATGTGTTCCAATCAGTTAACACGATTAGTACTCACACCGAGAAGGCAGGTGACTGCTCAGAGATAGGCAATCCAGGGTGTGGGGCTCATTTCTGAGGCCACCGCGATCCCACTCCTTACACCTCCTGAACATGAGGCTTGTAGACAGAACCTTACTCTGCATATTGGGTTATAAAACAGCAAAAGCATGATAGGATGTGCTCAAAGAAGAGTTTAGGCACCCAGGCAACCTAAATGACAACACTCCTAAAGGAGTTGCTCACTCAAAGTTAGACTTGATACCAGAGGAAGATACCAACACAAACATGAATGCCTGCATATACTTTGAAGGTATGGGGCCAGAACCATTAGTATCTTATAACCTCTCTTAAACACACTTTTTACCCTCTTGATGTGCTTCAAGTAGGTTTCAAGTGGATTTCAAGAAGCAATTTGTGCAACTTGATATGGACTTTTTCAAGAGATTTTTTCTTTTTCAAGCTAGGTCTGTATCCTTTTTTGCACTTTTTTAAGCTTTTTGTACATTTTTATACTTGACCCATCTTTTGAAATTGATCATGAGAAAAAAAAATAAGATCAAGTGATGGTCAAGTTATGTCAAGTATACATCAAGCAGCTTCAAGCCAAGCAGAAATAGTTGCAAATGAAATCAAGACTGTATTTGAATGTAGGACTATTACAGGATAGTACTGTTGTAAGGATGGCATGCACGCTAGGCTTGGAAACAGGTGACAATGCGGTGTTGCACTACGCATTGCCAGGTGGCGCCTTGTCCACCCCACTCACCCCCTTATACTTTTGCTGTCACGAACTTACTACTTTTTCAAGTAGAGAGGGTGGCAACTTGGGCTGAGAGTTGGAGGTGACTGTAGAAGAGCAAGAAGTAGGCAATGTAGAGCAAGAGGAGGGCAAAGGCTAAGTAGAGGTAAGGCTCCAGAGTAGACAATGGGGGTAGACAAGAGAATAGTCTGGGGACTATTTGCTACAATTCACAGGTCTTATATACTAATATAGGGTGGTCTGTGCACAGCCTTTAGGGCCGGCACCAGCACAGGTGATAGGTGTAATCTATACTTATATGGTACATGGGCAGGAGAGTCTATAGAGAGGCTATCAGATCTTATCAGGGATTTGGGGAAATCCAAGATCTGCTGGGGTTCCCGATATGGGACGTACTCTGGAGAGGCTATGGGAAATCCCCTGGGAAATCCCAAGATCCAATCGGGGATTCTCTTTGTCTTGGTAAGCCTCCTTGGGCTTAGTAATCTTGATTACCTTCCAGATATTAGTTAATAGCTTAGTAACTCATCCAAAGCGGTGTCATGATCGTGGCCTTTGGCCGCATTCGTGACCTCTACATACACTCCTGGATCACATGACCTTAAGAGGGGATCAAGAATGATACCCCTAAGTCCACAAACCCCACCCCTAAAGCCAAGTTATAGCCAAGTGACCAAGTCAAAATTAGGGTCACATGACTCTAGGAAAGTATCACCTGACCGGTCATGTAATCTTTCCCCACTTTCCAGGTCATATGACCTGTCACATGACCCAGTGTTATGATCTGACCATTTTGCTACCGACTCATTTTTCCTTTTTCCTTTCCTTCACTATTTACCTGCTGAGGTACCCCTACTCCCGATGGCTATATGCCGATGGTACAAGCTCCCGATTGGGAGCTCCCAATGGGAACTTGTCAGGAGGAAGCTACTGCTTCTAGCAGCCAATGCCAGCGGTACCTCGATGACTTGTTCACCCACTACGGAGTAATCTCGGTATGACTCATTCTGACTCATTGCCTACGTGTACTACTATATTTAGCTACGACTCGTACTGACTCGATATGACTCCCTATGACTCCCAATGACTTGTTAGGATCAGTACTGCTTAGGCAGCTACCCATGTATATAAGCTGGACTTATACTAGAGTTGGGCCTTAAGTCTGACTTAGTTTCCAATCCAAAGTATCGTTGCTTCAAACATGCTAGATATCCTTTTGTTTCTAACCCTTTCCCTCTTGCTCTTTATCATCTTCCTTGTCGCTTTTTGTATAAGCAACATCCCTTTATTTGAAGTCACCTTTGATGCACAGTATGCATTTCACTTGCACTCCACTAGGGATATGACACTTCCAGTGCGAGATGATACAGACGCCACAGTTGTATCTGGCCTTGAGGAATACTAAACCCAGGCACCCATCTCGAGCTGCCACTCACCAGAACACTTTGTGCATGTTGCACCTTTAGGACCCTTGGATCCTAATACCCGGATCAATTACATGATCAGAGAGCATATGATCCCATCCGCTTTGGACAAGTTACTAAGCCATTGACCAATACATGGAAGGTTATCAAGATTACCAAGCCAAAGGATGCTTACCAAGACAAAGGGAATCCCCGATTAGATCTTGGGATTTCCCAGGGGATTTCCCATAGCCTCTCCAGAGTATGTTCCATATCGGGAACCTCAGTAGATCTTGGATTTCCCCAAATCCCTGATAAGATCTGATAGCCTCCCCATAGACTCTCCTGACCTTGTACCATATATGGATAGATTACACCTGTCACCTATACTGGTGCTGGCCCTAAAGGCTATGCACAGACCACCCTGTATTAGTATATAAGACCTGTGAAATGTAGCAAATAGTCCCCAGACTATTCTCTTGTCTACCCTCACTGTTCACTCTGGAGCCTTACCTCCACTTAGCCATCTCACTCGCTCTCTGTTACTGCTCTCTCCTCTGCCTTTACTACAGTCACCTCTAACTCCAAGCCCTCATCGCCGCCCACCTACTTGCATAAAGTAGTAAGTTTGTGACAAGCGGATGGGATCACATGCTCTCTGATCATGTGATCAGCCTGGGTCATATGACAGGTCATGTAACCTGGAAAGTGGGGAAAGATCACATGACCAGTCAGGTGATACTTTCCCAGGGTCACGTGACCCTAAGTTCAACTTGGTCACTTGGCTGTAACTTGGCTTTAGGGGCAGGGTTTGTGGACTTAGGGGCATCATTCTCGATCCCCTCTTAAGGTTATGTGGTCCAGGATGTGTGCAGAGGTTATGAATGTGGCCAAAGGCCATGATCATGACATTTGCATAAATCGCTCAAATGCTCGGACCAATGCACTGCCTTGTGGACAACACGCCTCTTGTACAACTCCCCAATATGCCCTGAGGACAATGCGTCTCTTGTTACAATGCCGAGCAACTTGTCGCTGGCAGAACATATGCATATTATCCTTTTTATTCCCTTTTTCTTAGCTCACCACATGTAGTATTACTTGCATGTATATAAACCTTTGGGTGTGGCCTCATCATCAGGGGGGCCATCAGACAATAATAGCCCCAATCTTCCTCTCTTAATTTGTGTGCTCTTCTACTTGACTGACTCAACAACCAGCAAGCCTGCCGTGCCACTATTTGTCTTGCCTTCTCAGCCTGCTTTTCTCGTTTTTCTGCTCTTGCCAACTGATCTTACCAACCACTCCTGCTCCGCCACTCTTGCCTTGCTGCCTCTAACTGCCACTCTCACCTTGCTGCCTCTAACCGCCACTCTCACCTTGCTGCCTCTAACTGCCATTTCTTGACTCACTGCCTCCGACTGCCTTCAACTGCTGCCCTCACTCTTGTGCTCTTTGCTATCCCAATTCGACTACCCTTAGCTCTGCACGACAACTTCTTTGCATTTCCTGTTTCCTCCTCATATGTTTCCATTCTTCTGGGAATACGGCCTCTTAACTTACTTCAAAAACTACTATTCTTGAACTTACTCAGCTAGGTCCTCAAGACTCAGCTCCCTACACTGTCATGTATTGAATGGTCATATATGCTCATCCTGTGTGCTTATCATTGCAGTATGGAGAGTGAAATACAGAAGGTCAAGTGAGAAGATATAACAAATGAAAGGCCACTGTATTCTTAAAGAGAGAACATGTTAAGGTAGCATACTGGGGCAAACAATGATATGAGTTGGCAGGCTTGCTGGCATATACACTTAAGACAACAGCAGACAGAATGTAATAATGTAACCTACAATGATAAGAGATAGAGAGAAAATGTGCAAGTCTGCAAAATGGAGAGGCGAGCGATAGCACTAGTGTTGCAGCAGCTCCACAAGCCAGAGCCAGCCAGAGCCAAGCCGGCACGAGCTGGCCTGGGCAGCTCATTAAGCTGAGCCAAGCTGGGCTAAGTGTTATGATCCTGGAACGACACCCATTATTTTTCCTCCCTTAGTTACTATCACTAGTAGCTGCCGATAGCTGCCGATCCTGCTTTCTCCCGACCATTTCTTCATCTTGTATGACTCCTACTTGTTTCCAAGGTTACTCCTTTATTTGTCCAACCATTCTCCTTAGTTCCTGTCGTGACTGCAGCCTTTGGCCACAATTGTGACTACTGCACATGCACGTTATGGGTGCTTGTGTATGTGCATGTACAGTAGTCACAATTGCAGCCTTCGGCCACGGTTACAACATTTTCCAACAAACTGGTTCGTATGGGTAATGTGGAGGGGACCTCCAATATCATTTGCCACTGAGCAAATGGGGACATTGGAGACTCTGTTCTTGTGGAGCATATTATAAACTACACCCTCTGGTTTGATGTCGTCAATTGCAATCTGCCAGGAATCTTTAAGGAGAACACATTGGTTCCTTTGGATATTGTATGCAATCGATGCCCAAGTCCAGTAACCTGTGGGGACCTTGGGTTGAGCACAAGGCTGAGAGACAACATAATGTCTTGGTGCTAGACCGCCATCTGGCTCTGGGATGGCAAGCAATAAGAGAGAATCTTCCTTGGCCAGTTCATCAATGACTGATCGAGCACATTGAAAAATTTCTGGCTAGAGGAAAAAGGAAATAGTGGTTATAGTACTGTCATAACTGCGAATATTGGGGGGGAGGCATCATTGTAGTGGATGAGAAAGTTGTAAAGGTAGGAATCATTGTTGTAAGATATGGGTTCAGTGACGATTGCACCTGCACGGTCCCAGCAAATTAATTGTGCCAAGTTTTGGCATATGAGAATGGTGAAGGCATGCGTGTGGTACTGAGGGCTAAGAATATGAGTAGCATAAGCAGTGATTTGTCCCACCACTGAGTCAACTTGTTGGGTACAGATGAAAGGATTTCCTGATTCTGTTTCTTTGCCTCTTTGCTTTGCCGGCACCACAAACAGGTCGGAAGATGCATTTGATTTGAACTTGACCATAAACTCAAGACAAGGACTGTCAGTAATAGTAGGCAGATAGACACCATTGAACGTGGGAGGGCTAGCAGGACAGACAAAGACAGAGCAATTGGGTTGACAGGTGAACACAAAGTTATCCTTAGTTGTCATATTTCCTCCGCTTTTCTGGGACATGTTGACTACAATCATACTTGGGAGAAGTGGTATAGCGAGTTCAATCTAGAAAGATTGGATTAACCCAGGAAACAGGGGAGTTCTGAAATATACAAATGTCAGATACTGCTTCAACTCTGAGGATACACCAACCAAAGCAGAGAACATTCCCTTTTCGAAATGGGAGGCCTGGGGGGACTCAGGGGAGGCATTGCACAGAGGTTTAGAGGAAGGGAGAAAGTCATCCAGAAACAATTGTAGGGGCATTGGGCCAACAAAATACAGATCCATTTCATTGGCCAGCCATTTATAAGTTTTGTTTCTATTATCAAATTCAAAATCATTTTGATGACTTGTGCGACCGCTGGTATGGATGGGAGTCAAGGGGAGAGGAACTAGAGGACCTGCTCGTAGGGGGGGCATCATGTGCATGATGGTTTATCATTATCTTTGTTATACAGTGGCTGTGCCACATGGCGTAACTGCTGCCACCATTTTCTCACCCCCTTGGCCTCAGGCCTCAGCCCTCAAGTGAGGTCTTAGCTACACTATGCTACAAGTATGGCTTGGCTTGGTAGGAATTGCTGCTGACTCTGGCTTTAGCCGAGAATGAGCCAGAAGCCATTGCAACAACAGCAGCAGCAGCAACATTTATGAGGTTGGAAGAGGAAGATGAACAGTGCATTTCAGTGCTCATCTATTCAGCATTTTTTATCAAATCACTACATTTTATCAATCTATCATGATTTTTTTCAGGTTGCACTTGCACCGTTGTCTCCCTGCCCATCTTCGAGTTTGCCATTGTATCAGTGTGTGTCATGTCAGCATGTTTGGCCATGCGAAGTTGTCAAAGGTAGCATGAATGGGAGAAGATATCGATACCAGCGAGAGGGATCGTAGCGAGACCATGCCTGAGGACAATATGGCCCTTGGCCTTCTACTTCTTAGTCAACTGACAGGGTATTGTTAGTTTAATAGCAGCCAATTGTCTAGCAACACATACCTTGGTGATGTCAACCTTCTGCACCTTGAGGTAATTGAGGACATTCGTGAGAGCTTGCAGCACAACAAGCTTGCCTGCACAGACATATTGTTGGCCCTAGCGAGTATATCAGTAACTACATGCCAACATGAAAAATTGTGAACGGACTTCGACATTGAAGTTTACAATGTCTAAAAGACAGTCTCTGACATTCGAGATAGTGTCGACGACCTTACAAAGAGCTGCATCGTCAAACGTCTTGCTGACATGGCTAGGATTAACAGCACATATGGCATAGCTTGATCGACTTTGCTTGTTGCACTCAACAGCACACTGCATAGTTAGACCATGATAAACACAACATCAATGAGAGAGGAATTGGGCAAGATATTGGCGACAGAGGCAAGGGCAGAGAACTCACCCAGAAGTGGCCAGCAAAGGCAGCACTAGGCTGGACAAAGCCTTTTGAGTGTAAATCCTCAAAGGCCTCTCAGGACATTATGACAGAGCAATCTATGCAAACTGAGTGGCAAAAAGAAGTCTTTTTTTGGATGCATGAAGGTGTCTTGGTCATTTTTGTGGGCATAGTAGTCGATACTTTGTGTTCTGCGGCATTTTTGGCAGAATAGTGGTGGCAAGCAGCCCATTGTCATCAATGCCAGCCACACCCACACCCATGTGTGTCTTCACCTTCTCTGAGTCCAATTCTGGGAGCATTGTCAACAACAAGAGGGTGCTGAATGCTCTCATGAGGCCATGCATCTCTCTGTCCGCTGAACCTGGCGGATCGGGGCTGGTGGTTCTGGTTCTAGGCATCTGTGGTTGTGGAGGTCGTAGTGGCATCCAGGCACTCAGGGGGTCATCCCTGTGAAAGCTCGCGTCCTCAGGGGCTGGTTGTCACGGCACAAATCACGGACCAGGTCAGAAACTTACAGCAAGAGAAGACCACCATTATTATCAAATCTGTTGTGTCTTTGCCTAGGTATTGATGGTAGCGGCAGGTATACGATGCCAGTGCAGGTAGGAAGTGGCAGCTTGTGGCTGTCACCTGAGCTATCTCTCATCTCAATAATATTGTCGACTCAGACACTGACGTTGCTGTGGCGTGCTCCTGGCGGTAGGCATTTGGATTGTAGCTGTGAACATAAGTAAGTCTATGATCGACTATCAGGAATATCAGAAAAGATAACTCACTTGAACACATGATCTGGAACACCCATGGCCACAATGGTCTCCATGTACTGTCTATGGGCTGTGCTAGAGAACATGCCATGCATGATCATACCCGGTAAGGATGTATGACTGCAAAGTAGGGATTCGGATTCATATGAATAGGGTTGAAGTCCCTAGAGACTTTCGAATATGGTTCATTGGTTGAGAGTGCATGATAAATGGAAAGTTTTGTGCTTGAAGGGAGATAATATTTGGCAGTGAGGGGGATTGTGACAAGGAGAGGCAAGACAGAAACAAAACAGACAGAAAAGAAACAAAAAACAAAAAAATGGCAGCTTAGCCAGCTCATATGAGCCAGCTAAAATGGTAGCTTGACCAAATGCAGCTCGGCTTGGCTCGAATTGGAGCCAGCTCTAGCTCTGGCTTTAGCTGACAATTAGCCGGAGCTGCTGCAACACTACCCTAGATCATGACAATTTTCTCTTGTTCTTGATAACCTCACCCTTGATCCTGATGATCTTGTCTTGTTATCCCTTTACCCCATTTCTTTGTGACTTAGATTTGTAGACTTGTACTCAATATATAAAATGTGCTGCTTGACCTTGCCGAAAGGCAGGCAATCCCAGCCCTACTTCTCCTCTCTTTTTGTGTGCTTTTCTTCTCTCTTCCCAATTGCCCACAAGCCCAATAACTCACCTGCCCAACCAGAAGCCTGCCTGCCCAACCAGCCTGACAGCTTGCCCTGTTTGCAGGGCAGGACATGCATCCTGTCCACTGTAGGATGTCCACCAGGATGGATGTCATGGATGTCCTGTGGTCGGCCTTGCTTGCTGGGCTCTCCCTTGCCACTAGCTTCCCTGATTTATCCCTCACCATTTTCTTGCCCAATCAGGCCTTGTTGCTATGGCTTGCAGATTACTCTAAGCACTGTCATCTGTCCCGCTCCCTCCAGTTCACATCTCTCATGCAGGAATTTCTAGAGTTGGGCCCATCAGCCACTGTCTGGGTCTTCTCTCCTAAGTGGAAACACCTTCCATATGCCCTTGCCATGGCCTTGGCAGATGTTGAACCACGCCCACCACCTGTCACCTCGGTCTCCCCTTGCAACCTTGCTTTCCAGCATTGGGCATTGGATTATGATGTGATGATCCTCCCGTGTTGGTCTCCTGCTTGGACAGTGGTTATCCGTCCTGATGGCAACAGACCTCTGCCCTTTACTCTTGGGGCCCTATCACACCATAACAGATGGTATTTCACTGCCTGTATGCAACTTGTTACTTGGCATTGTTTTGATGCCCACTATTCACATAAGTTCCGTGCGAACACCAGTAATAAGGTACATTATCTTTGCAACTTTTCCTGGCACCTGGATGGCTCAGTGGTAGAGGGTGGACCTATGAGGGGGAGGACCGCTACTGAAGCTGGAAGCCAGGGAAATGCTGTGGACCTGTCTGCCTTAGACTTTGATGCTCTCCAGCATCTTTACCTCGACCTGGACTACCCTCGTGACCCTGAGTCAGAGGGTGGTGCTACCATCACTGCCCCTAGTTACACATGTTGTGATTGATGTTGTAGTAGTTGTGGTATGCAGCTTTGCATAGTTACTTATATCTTCTATGATTGCCCCCTCTACTCTGCCCAATATGCCTAGTTCATTGGTGTTGCATGGATATAGTGGCTATTTTTGCTAGAGGCTGGTGCCGAATCCCTTGGCCACTTCCTCCACTTCATGCAGAAACTTCTATGCCCTTTGCCCCCACGACTGGACCCTCCCTGAGGGCCCCTTAGCTGGCATCTTACTGCCTATGCTGTTCTCCTTTCCCTTTGATGAACTGTATCATAGTCATATCTGGATGCCCTCTGTTGCTTACCCCTCTTGCTCTTATGCGACCTTGTAGTATGTGCCCATCTTGTGTCTTATATAGATAGTAGATATTAATCCATCAATTCAAAAAAAAAAAAAAGAAAAAAAAAAA
>QFFA01001867.1:0-25131 GCA_003316565.1 Russula foetens | reverse complement strand
AAAAAAAACCAGCCTGACAGCCTGCCAGCCCAACTAGCAGCCCTACCAGCCTGACAGCCCAACCAGCCCGACAGCCCAACCAGCCTGACAGCCCGATCAGCAGCCTGACAGCCTGATTTCCCAAACTATCACTCAACAACCCCATTTTGCATCAGATCACAAATCTGTATGCTTCCCCTTTTCAACGTTAAGACCCCCACAGATTGCAGTGTGACCAACCCCCTTGTTTGTGCAGACCCAATAAAGTCACAGACAAGAATCATCGACCATTCAAACCTCAAATAACCTGCACATCTTTGGATCCTTGAGACATGGCTCTAGTTTGACTTCCTCCTTCCTACCTATCCAAACTCACATATAGACACTATGTCTATGTCACAGTAGGGTCTTATTGTTTACCTCCAACTGCTGCCTGATTAGTATAGTCCCTATTGTTCCACCTGTATAGTACTAGGTGTAGCAACTAGGTAGGGGCAATTTGTGAATGGGAAAAACGAGTATGAGCCAAGAGCATGAGGGGAAACGAGCACGGGAACAAGCTGTGAGGAATGTGGACAGAGGGTCTCAGTTGGGCATGAATGCGTGCATGATAACTAACTATATTCACCTGTAAGAAATGCGGGGGGAAAGTAACAGTATGGCTCACCTCAGTTGGGCACGAACACGTGCACAATAACTGAGGTGGCATTGAGCGTAACTACTGGTATATAAATGCACATGGTACTAGAGTATAAAAAGAAGGTACTCAACGAAAGCAAATTAAAGGGTGACATGTACTCTATTGGGCCTGCAGGGAGGCTGTCTAATATAAGTACTAGTGCAACGCATGCTGTCCAGGTCATATGGTATATGATCTATCGGGCCTGACTGCCGCTTCCATGATACTCCCCCTCACTTCGCGCACAGTCCAAGGGATGTGGCAAAGTGCCACTCCTTGGTAGAAAGCAAGGGGGCCAGTGGGCACGTCGGCCGCTGCATTGTCTGCGGGGTGATAGACCGAGCGGGTCCAAGTTGCCTTCATCTGTGCGGTCCAGTAGGTCCAATGTAGTTGCACATTCTGAAAGAGAGAACTTGCTGGGCTTCTGGTAAGAGGGGGGAAGGGTATCCTTGAGGCGATAACGTTGACACCTCGATGAACTGGCAAAGACAAGCAGTCTCATTCGCTGCTTGCTAGAGCCTTGTCTGGGGCTGCTTCTGGGTCATCTGCGAGTACTTGATGTAGGTGGTTGTAATGGTGATTGTTGTCACGCATGGGCACAGTGGCTGCTACGATCTTCGGAAAAAGAGTGATGGGACCCTTGAGGTCGATGGAGGTGGCTGGGTCGGGGCTGCGATACTGTGATGCCTGCTTGTTGCTGTGCATCACTGCAGCATGTCTATTCCCAGTGGTGGGTGAGGGGGTGTTGTCCTGCCACTTTGAGGGTTGGCAGGCGGTGCCATCGTCAATAGGGAACGCACACTCCAATATGGCATGCCCATCCTCGGTGGTGCTGCTGACCATATCTGTGTTTGCATGGCCCTCTGATGGGCTCCTCACCTTGATGTGTGCGGATAGCAGGTCATGTGTGTTAAGAGAATGATGGGGGGTCTGCTTGACAGCCTCCCAATGAGCACGCACAAGATTGGCTGCAGCATGGGCCACCTTCATGTAGGTGTTGACATGGTTGATGATGCCCATTTTGCTGAACCCTTGCATGACTGGGCGTGCCTTGCATGTGGCTGGGTTCTCCTCAATGGGCCCTTCACTGGGCGGCCAGTCAGGGGTGTGCATTGCCTGCACGAGTGTGTGAGGGTCAGGTGCACCTGTGTCTGCTATCGTCACCTCAAATGACGACTCTGTGCCATTGGGGTCTTTGAGTGGTGCCCGTGCACAGTCTTCCATTGTCATCACTCCCCCTGCTTCCTCTGGGTCTTCCACGAGGGAACCAGGGACTTGCAGACCAGGTGTGGAACAAGGGGCATTGGTGCCTGTGTGCACCGTTCCTCCTGACTGAGAGTCGTGCTTGATGTACAAGGGGTTGAGGGTGCGTGTGCTTTTGCGTAGCTGGACTGAGGTGTCCTTTGGCTCTGAGAGGGGCTTGAGGACTGGTGGTATGGCCTCTGAGTCAGCGGGCATGACGAACAGCGATGGTGTATTGAAAAACAATAAGGGGGTCCTCAGCACAGCAGCCTGCTCGCTGCTCATGGCCGTTCCCCATAATTCCTCCCCCTCAAGCTGAGCTGCTGACGCCGCTTGCATGTTCTGCTCCAAGGGTGGGTGGGCGAGCGCATTGGTGCCAGAGCTGTGTCTCTGGGCTTTATGCGTGTGGATATTTGGTTTGGGACTGTCGGGGTTGTGAGCCCAGATGTTGCAGCCCCTCAGTGGTAGTTTTGGCAGCCAAATTGCATGCCCCATGGCTCGGACTCACTCTAGGAGTGTCCAGCCGAATTTCTTGGTGATGCGTTCTCCACATGGGGTGATGTTTTGGAGGGGGTCTTCCTCCTCATCTAGCGCTCCTAGAGCTGCTGGGTGTGACTGGGTGTGGGCACATGCAGCGTGTGGTGGTGGACAAGATGGGACTTGGTGTGGGGGGTGTCCTCCACGAGCATCGTGGTGACTGCTCCAGCCTCCTCTTTGATATCTTGTTCTTCCCCTTTCTTGACTGGCCTTGAGTCAAAAAAGGCCCAGTTAAGGGCATTGTCATCCTCCACACCCCATGTTTCAGTGCAGAAGGTTTCCTCGTCATCGTCTTCTGGTTCTGATTTACCTATCAGAGGGTCTGGCTCCGTATGGTCAGAGTATGTGTGAGCTACTTCCTCCTCGACTGTCCAGAAACCGTCGCCATCTGAGTTGTTGTTGTATGCAATGTTGGCGGACCCAATGGGCTTGTTCTCAGGCTTGATGCCCAAGTTGGCCTGTGCTGCCTGTCCACTTGAGTTGGCTACTGCTGCAGCTTCCTCCCTCTTCTTGGTGCGGCACTCATGTGCCCAGTGGCCTTCCTTGCCACAGTGGTTGCACTTGCCCTTGCGGTGCCTTGTGTTGCCACCTTCAGAGGAGTTGGTCGTAAAGAGGGCCTCGTCTTGCTCCGTTTGGGGTGCTTTCTTGCCCTTGGCTGGGGGCTGCTCTTTGTCCGTGTTGCGGGCCTTCATGCAATCAGCTTCCTCGGAGAGAAGTTGTGTGATGTCCGACATCGAGTGGGATTTGCTGTTGAGGAAGGTGTTCTCCAACAGCTGTGATGCATATGATGTGAGCCAGTCAGGGATGGCCTGGAGAACCATGTGCTTGAATTCAGCATCGGTGATTGTAACTCCGGCTGCTATAAGCTTGTTGCAGCACATTTTCAGGCTTTCCAGGAAAGCTCTGATGTCACCTCCCTTCGGGCACTGCATGTCAAGGAAGGATTGGTGGAGAGTGTGCTGCACGTATACACTCTTGGTCATGTACTCATTTTTGATGAGTTGCCAGTGCTCCTTTACTGTGGGGAACTTCCTCACTTCAAAGATGAACTTGTCTGGGAGCCACTTGTTCAAGAGATTGCAAGTGATCTGGTCTTCACAGTCCCAATGCTTTGTTGCCTGTGCCTCAGTGGTGGTCGGGTTGTCCAAGTCCTTGGGGACAGGGCATGGCTCGGAGCTATCAAAATGGCCCCATCGGAGATAGGTCTCCATGGCATCCTCAAAGCAGGCCTCAAAGATGGCCCAGTTCTTGCCTTCAGGGTCAAGGCATGGAACATTGGTGGACAGCCGCTCAATGTGCGGAGCAGAATATGGGGGCACAGGTGGAGACGGTGGCGATGACATAGTAGATGGTGAAGATGATGAGGATACTGGGGGCGATGCAGGTGGAGAGGATGGTGCAGACACTATTGATGATGTAGATGCTGGGGACAGTGTGGGTAAACTTGACGATGATGACCTGGCTTTTGTGGTGGACCTAGTGTTTGGCGCAGGGCCCATAACCTGTAGCAACTAGGTAGGGGCGATTTGTGAATGGGAAAAACAAGTGTGAGCCAAGAGTGTGAGGGGAAACAAGCATGGGAATGAGCTGTGAGGAATGCGGACAGAGGGTCTCAGTTGGGCACGAACACGTGTATGATAACTAACTATATTCACCTGTGAGGAATGTGGACAGAGGGTCTACATACAGTGAGCACAGGGGAAACACAGGGGGAAAGTAACAGTATGGCTCACCTCAGTTGGGCACGAATGCATGCACAATAATTGAGGTGGCATTGAGTGTAACTACTGGTATATAAATGCATGGGGTACTAGAGTATGAAAAGAAGGTACTCAACAGAAGCAAATTAAAGGGTGACATGTACTCTATTGGGCCTGCAGGGAGGCTGTCTAATGTAAGTACTAGTGCAACGCGCACTGTCCAGGTCATATGGTATATGATCTATTGGGCCTAACTGACGCTTCTGTGATACTAGGATCACTGTACTAGGACTCTGTAGTATAAGTAGTAGCCCTTGCTGTCCCTAAGACAGTGAGTTGAGTCTCCTTGTCTAGGGCTGCACACTGTAACTGTATGGTACGGGTTTATGGCCATACTTGTACAGGTCCCATAACTGTACTGTTGCTGGCCTGATATACCATTTCAATGGCCATACACTATACCGCTGTTTATGGCTGTAAGACGGCCGTAAATCACCTCCCAACCCAGGGCTTCTGAAGTCCAAACAAGCCCACCACACTCTGCCTCAATGGCTCATCCACGGTTGACAAGTTTGGGAACGTTGAGTGTACCATGTCGTACACAGCCTATCGTGCCCATCATGGACAACACTGACTGCGTCTGCAGATTGGCGCCCCAATGAGCTGTAACTGCCACCACCACTCTCAACTCCACAGCTGCAAGGCAATGGTGATGAAGTGCTAGTGGCATTGCCCTTGATGTACATGCCAGCAGGCTGCAGCATGACACGACCAGAGCTTCTGATAGATAGTGATGAAGCATAGTATCTCGAGGTGCATCATGGATGTGAGCATGTCAAACCAGAACATCGTCCTGATCATGAACTGCTGCAAATCCAAGCACTGCAAGATTGTCTCGGCTGGGTTGACACTCATGTGGTACATGGTCCAGACCCACTCAGCGGCAACAGCAAGGAACTGTTTCCAGGCACTGCACCCACTGCAGAAGAGGAAGGCGGAGATGACAAAGAGGTCTGCCATTGCCTTACCCTTGGTGTACCAGCCTGTGGTGGACATCTGGAGGTTGTCACAGATCCACTTGTACATCTTACTCGAGTCCATGTATGGTTTGTCATTCTTGTGGTGCTGGTGCAGGTGGTGCGGTTGATGGCAAGCACACCATTGTTTGAGTTGGACTTAGGCTGCTGCTGAGCGGCCAGTAACAAATCTCTGTAGGTCATGCGTAGGGCATAGGTCATGTATCATTTAAAGTGTAGTTAGTTGTCAACCCAATGGTGTATTGGTTTTGTTATCTTTTGCTTACATGAGTGAGCAGCACCCAGCTGCTAGTTCAATTCTGTGTTGGTGTAAGATGTAACAATATTTTTTTGTCACATCAATTCAGCCTCACCTGAGTCACCTCAGCCTCATGCTGCATTTAATGCAGGCCCTTGCAACATTCCTGCACCCCTGTGTTCGATGCTGGCCTTCTCTCATCAACGCCGCTTCCTCTTATGCACCCCATGCTGCTTGCAGACAGCTTGCAGATCGTCCACCTCCCCCTCCTGGGGTTCATCAGCATACTGCCAGGCACAAGTGAACATGCCCTTGCAATGCTCATGCATCCCTGCATTCGATGCTGATGTCTTTCTGACCTGTGGCGAGTGAGGGCATTGACAGTCCATAAGGCACGGCGAGTAGCGAGGGAGTTGGCAGTCCTACGAGGCACAGAGAGAAAGGATGTTGATAGTCCTGTGAAGTGTGGCAAGGAGCGAAGGCATTGGCAGCCCAATGAGGCGCAGCAGACGACAGCATTAGTAGCCCCACAATGAGCCATGAGGTGTGGAGGGTGAGGGCATCAACACACCCATGAGGCACGGCAAGTAGCGACATTGGCAGTCCTATGATGCGCGAAGGGTGAGTCTGGTGAGGGCATCAACAGCCCCATGAGGCACAGCAAGTAGCGACATTGGCAGTCCTATGATGCACGAAGAGTGAGTCTGGTGAGGGCATCAACAGCCCCATGAGGCACAGCAAGCAGCAAATAGTGATGTTGGGCACGAAGGGTGAGGGCCATCGACAGCCCCATGAGGTGCAGCGATCAGCAATGTTGGCAACTGAGTTTGGTTTTTCTTTCCAATAACACCCACGATGTGCAGCGAGCAGCAAGGGCCTGGCAGCCCTCCAAGGCACAGAGGGTAAGGGCATCGACAGCCCCATGAGGCACAGCAACCAACAACGTTGGCAGCCTACAAGGTGCATAGGGTGAGCAGGTAAGGGTGTCGATAGTAGCAAACAAGTAAACGTGTTCACAGCCCCACGAGGCGCGTACTCCTGCTCATGGAGGATGAGGCTGGTAAGGGCGTCAACAGAGTCAGACAGACAAGTCACAAGGGCATTGGCAGCCCCATGAGGCATGGCAAGCAGGAACTTGAACATCGGCAGCCCTATGAGGTACAGCAGGTGAGGATGTTTGAGGGGCAGAGATGTATGAGGCAGCCATATCCTCTTTGATTTCCCTTCCCAAAGAGCTAGACAATGACTCAGATGAGTTGCCAAAAAGGTAGAAGTATTACATACTGCAAGGCATAGGTGAACTGCCCTCAATGGCCATACTGTACCGTTTACGGCCATATTGACACCCATACCGTACTGTCAACTCTCTTAGAGTTTGGGTTTATGGTATGGGTTGTGACCATTTACATACTGTATTCGAGCTGTCGGTATACAGCTGTATGTGGTGTAGGGAGCTGAGTCTTGAGAACCTAGCTGAGTGAGTTCGAGTTTGTAGTTCTTGAAGAAAGATGAGAGGCTGCGTTCCCGGGAGAATGGAAATGCGCAAGGATGAAAACGGGAAATGCGAAGATGTCGGTGTGTGGGGCGGTCAATTTGTCAAGTTGAGGCGGCGGGGCGAAGGCAATCGGAGGCGGCGAGTCGAGAGCAGTGGTCGGAGGTGGCAAGGCGAGAGCAGCTAAGCAGGAACGGCGGGTGAGATCGGTCAGTGAGAGCAGAAGAACGAGAAAACCAGGCTGAGAAGGCAAGACGAACGGCGGCACGGCAGGCTCACAGGTCGTCGAGTTGGTCGAGTAGAAGAGCATGCAAATTAGAAAGAAGAGAAAGGATGGGGCTATATTTGCCTAAGGTGTCGAGTCCACACCCGAGGGCTTTTATACACGCGATCAATACTACAGTGGTGAGCTAGGAAAAAGAAAAGTAAAAAGGGATAATGTTCATATGTTCTGCCGGCGACAAGTTGCTCAGCGTCGTAACAAGAAACGCATTGTCTGTGAGGCGTATTGGATTTGTTGTACAAGGGCGCGTCGTTGAGCGCAGGGCGTGGGTGGTCCCGTGAAGCCCGAAAAATATAGTACAGCTAATGAGAGGAGGCAAGTATCTGAGCTATGATAAAAAGGGAAGAAAACATACGGAAATCAGTCTTTTTATTACTACAACATCGTTGACGGCGAGGTCACTTGAGCGGCGCGAGCCCTTGTGGGGCTGCAGCCAGGTGGGGGGCGGTGCGTCGGTTAACGAATTTGGGGGATCCATGCTCGTTGTGTTGATGCGGCGGAGTTCAGTTTCGGTTTGTTTGAAGGGGAGGCACAGTTGCAGGGAACAAGGCAAGAGGGAAGGAAAGGGAAGGGGCGATGTGATAGTACAAGCGATAAGGGGGAAACAAGGCTGAGGGCGACAAGACGATAAGAAGCTTTGTTGAATGGCTGACGCAGTGACATCACATGGTTCGATCCATGCACACGGGCCAGCACATATGGTAAGATAGCGGGTGCATGCTCAGTACTGGGTGGAGATGGGCGACGATCATTGCTCGTTTCCAAGCTCAACGCATGCCGCATCCTTACAGTGGTATACGGTACAGCGTGCAGCCCTATCCTTGTCTACTCAATAACAAGTCAACTTCCCTATCCCCTCTCCTCTCTTGTGCACTCTCACTGCGATGTATAGCAGCAAGTGGTAACCTTACTATATGCAACCCAACATGCTGCAGAACACCCCTACTCATAATGACTACTGGTTCTGCCAGTACCTCAACCCCAGATTAGTGCACAATGACAGACTGTGCAATTGTCTAAAGACCCACAAGTAAAGCCTACGGATCAACACCAGGTTCAAAGCCACACCATTGGTCCAACTCAACTACCCAACTCAAGCCTAACATTATCACTTCCAATCCCCTGTGTGCCACATGTTCTACCCATTCAGTTTTTCCCCCCACCAACAGGGACATTGTTACATGACCTTGTGGAATTTGTGGGGTACATTACAAAAGTGCTACATCCACTGTTGTGACCCTAGTTATTCTAATAGATGCCATCTTGCTGATGCAATCCTCGAGCTAAGCCTTGGCCCACCAAAGCCCTCACCAGGACTCGGCTCGGCTCGGGCTTTTAGGGCCCGGCTGCCCGGGCTCCCGGGCTTTGAGTCGGGCCTTGCAACCGGGCCTTGCAAATCACAAACCACAAGATCCTCACACAAAGCATAGCAGGTATTTAGACCGGGGTGCGTGCCTCATCGAGCCTCATCATTGACATTTGATGCCATGCTGCAACACTAGTTGGAGGGACTTGATAGAGGTAGTTCTCTTCTTCACACTCTGAATGATATCTATGCAGTTCACCGTGGAAAGTAATGAGAGAAGATGGGTGACTGGAAACTTGTTCAACGAACTCTAACATATGATACAATACATGACACCAAGACGTAGTGGGTATCTGAAAGTAGAAATATGAGAAGTAGTACTACACGCACTGCGCGGGGGAATTTGGTGAGTATGGTAAATCTAGTGTAACAATCTGGTGAGGGAGGTGGGTGGTGCTAACGATACAGTAAGGGTGTGCGCAAAAGAAACAAAAACGATCGTAGCCAGACAGGTATCAAGAAAAACGAACACCCGAGCAAGCCAAGAGAAATTCCGATTTGTGAGTGGACAGGGTTGATATCTCAGTTTCCAATGGTACGCGATCTTCCGTTCAGTTCACGACACAAATGTTCGATCCTGCGTTGAGCATCGGCGAGCTGCTGCTTGAGATCTTCTATTTCCTTATGACGCCTAGCCTCGCTTTCGCGGATATGTAGAAGCTCATCAATACTCTCTATCGCTAAATAAAGGGACACGAAGAAGTAGTTATTTATCTGGTTAGAGTTACACAAATGCCAATGACGAGGCACGCACCTCGTTCTAAACACTCGCTACGCTTTGCGTGAGGATCTTGCGGGAATAGGCGATGGCGCAGCTTCTCAAACAACTGCTTCTCGATGTCCCTGAATGTTTTGGCGTATCTACGCTTCTTGTCCCGTACATCGCGCACGCTTCCGTCCGAGTCACGTTCCTCATCTCCCTCGTCTGTCAACGGCTCTGATGCGGCACTAGAACGTGGGGTGACGCGAGACTGTCTGCCCATTGGATCATATCGCAAATTACCACGCATCGACTCGGTGGGGGAGCGGCGCTGGACTCCTTTCCCTTTCGGATTGTCGCCAAGTGAAGGCGCGACACCGATCGTAGATGTGACCGGGCTGACATTGACATTCGCACCAGTGCTATGAGAAGGCCAGATATCTGGGGAAGACGTAAATGGCTGCATAGGGGGTCTCTGTGATAAGTGGGACATCGTGGCTAGGGAGAATGAGCGCTTACATTAGCGCCGAATGACAGGGAGCCCTCGCGTGGGTCGTTCGATGAACCAGAGGTCGGTGAAGTGGGGTAAGGACTCCTGTTCGAACGTAGACGAAGTGAGCAAGGCGTCGAGCGCACGAAGGGAGCAACGACAACGATGATATGGTGAGTTGAACAAGCCTTACGCTTGAGGTGCGCCAAGGAAATGATTGCGGTTTTGCACTGCCCGTGTGGGCGGCAATGATGGCGCGTATGAGCTACCCTCGTGACTGGGCGAGACCATGCCACCAAGTGTGTGCAAAGCGTTGGAAGACGGGTTCTCGGAGGAAGCGCTCGCATCCAAGACTGGGTCCCATGCGGGGTACTGCCACGGTACGGAATCTTGGTAAGTGGATGAGCTGAGATTGGGCGTGACAAGAGAAGAGGATTTTCAGCTTTTGTGGCCGGTATCAGATTAGGGTGCGCATGGTGCATACCTGGAAAGCGGGTGATGGTCTACTGATTGGTACGGCATCATGGGCCCAGTCAGCCGTTGGTCCGTGAGTGGATTCATGGTAAAGAAATGTGGCGACGAGGGCACCGATTCGGGGGTGTGAAAAGAACTGGGTACTGCGGAGTGGGTACTCGAGCGGTCAGTGGGGGAGGGTGCTGCTCCGTGCGGAGGTGGTCCGCGAGAAGGCTGCATGGTTGAGAAATTTAAAAGTACGCTAAAAAGGAACGATTGTGAGAAGAATTCCGGGGAGAAAGGAGGGCCATGTGCCTGTAGCTATATAAGATCAGGGGGAAGACGAGACGCCATGGCGAGAGGGCAGGGCGGCGTGAGGTAGCAAAACGTGACGACGAGGTAACGGTGCCGGTTTAGTTTGTTTCTGGCTGGGGGGGGGGTTGATCTGAGAATCGGGGCTATGTCAGCTAAGTGATAGGTGGGTGACCTTGCAAGGGACGAACATGCTGTTCGATTGAGTGTAACCAGGTTGCTGGGGCTGGCCGTGTTCGTGATAAAACACAAATGTTTGAAGGATTTGACAAATATCCCGATCTAGATTGGCAGTGTCCACTTTTTAGGCGCAGCGTCAAAGGAGGCGAGGCGCCTCGTGCAGAATTATTATAGTTGCCGGCCACCAATGTCAGCCGGGGTTGATGATCACGGTAGCCCATCACAGCACGGCCCGTCGGTGCGACCGACGGGCACGGCAGGGCAAAACGGGCAACAGACGGGCACCTCAACTGGCCTGAATGGCTAGGCAAGCGGGCTCTTACCGGTCTCTACAGCTTTAGGTGTTTCATCGTCACCGTCCTGTAGTTTGACGGCCGTTTCATATCCCATTTCATATGGCTCTACTTGATTGATTCCATCCGTAGCTTTCCAAAGTGAAGGGTTAGAGTATGCATGATGGAGATCTAACCCGGAAAAAAGAGTGTAAAGGAAACGAAGAAAATCGAGACAAGAGCGAAGAGAAATTTCATAAAGAGGTGGAAATAACAAAGAAAAGTGTGGACGGAAGAGGCACCGAACAACAGAGAACAGAGAGGGACGGGATCAGTGGAGGTGAGGCGGAGGAACATGATCTCGATGGTGATCGATCGGTGGGTACTATAAGCGGCTACTATTTTTGGACGCGTGGGAGAGAGAAGTAAAACCAAGCCGACCCCACGTGGCGCCGAAGGCCGAGGCCGAGGGATTCGAAAGCAAAAATGGTATGACTGCGCGTGGCGGTCAAAAGGTTGAAAAACGAGCGTGCATCGAGTGGCGTCGAGGACTGTGGAAGGAAGAATGACGGAGCCAGGTGGGACGGACTGGTTCAAGGGCCGAGGTGGGCAAGGTACGAAAAGGAAAATGGGACATACAATCATAGACGCTGGCACCGGACAAGGACAGACACTCGTCGCCGGTCGAGGGGGCAACTGGAGACTCGATTTGCGCCGTTCCCGCCTTGGATCGGCTTGTCTTTTCCACCGCTTTCGATCACATGATGACGCACTTGCAACAACCTTCGCTCAGCTCCTCTTCACCACCATGCACAATGCGACCGTTCCCTGAGACGGCAGGTGACTTGATGTCGGCCGTCGTCAAGCCTGCCGGTAACCTTGATCGTCCCTCATGCTCTACAGACGTTCGGTATCGCGAGAACGGAGCTGGAGATGGCTGTATCCGCATCAGCACATGCTCCGCCGACTCAGGTCTGTCACCCTCCTCCTTCGTTTGCTTCCCTCCACCCTTGGTCTGGGGCACACCACGCTCTGAAGACAAGTTGACCTCTGCATCGTGGCCAGCGCTCATGTCGGTCATCGGAATGATGCCATCCTCCAGCCGCGGACGATACTTGGAATAGTCGTACCCAAAAGTGCCCGGCGCCTATTGTGTGACAGTTGACAATTGGCAATCGAGGAGGGCCGTGACCGAGGGCCAAGTCATCAGCATTTTTTGACCAAACTTAGGTAGGCTGGCGTACGATCAGCACTTACAGGTTCTGGAATTCGTGAAGCGGGCTTCTTCTGCTGTCTCCCATCTGCGCTAGTATAAAACTCGTCCATGCCCTTCTTGCGGGCGACCACAGGTACCACTACCTAAGTGTGCATCAGGAGAAATCAAATCACGTTCAGATCAACCGGAAAAGGATATGCGCACATCGTCCCAGTTACCACCGGGTGACACGGGTTGCGTCCAGGTGGGGATCGCATCGGCCATGTCCTCGTCCGCTGGCACCGGATATTCACCAACAGACCGTCTATGAGAGCCATCACGATTGGTCCGTGGTTGGCTTACAGGCGGCGCACGAGATCGAGACTTTTTCGTTGATGGTGATTGAGCAGTCGCAGCAGGGCTCTTCGCACGCCTCTTCGGCGTCTGTGGCGCAGTGGCAGGAACCCGCGGTGGTGACGGAGGTGTAGAATTGTCTCGACGGGGCTTGCGGGGGGCCGCCTTTGGTGACTCGGGCTCTGCGGGGGCCAACACAGGCTTCTGAGTGGGGGTCGGCGTCCTCGGGGGGTCGGATAGCTGACGAGACGTTGATGGCGTCGGAATTCGGGAAGGCTGTGCAGTACGCGACACACTCCGCGAACGAGGGCCACCGCCACCAGTTCCAACCCCAACAGTATTCGTTCGGCTATCAGCGGCTCCAAGGCCTGGATACTGGTGAGAAGCGAGGGAAGATACCGGGCGTGAGCGTGTATGCGTCATGCTCTCGGTGGATCGTCTTTCAAAATCGCTCTCAAAGTCCATGCCATCCTCAATGTCCGTCGGAGGGGCCTCATCAAGTACCCTCGCATGTTCACTGTCCGTCTCCATGCAAAAACTGCCACGCAGGCGCGCGTCAGTGCTGCCTGCACGCCGCCGGCGCACGCCCGTGCCCCCGTTCCGCCAATGATCAACTGGGCGCGTCGACGCGTGACCATAACTAGCAATCTCCAGCATCTCCATACGTCGCCCGACGCGCAGTTCACCAACGCCGCCGTTGCGCGAGACTTCACCTCGATACCAGTGTTCAAACGGTCGTTCTTCTGAATCCACAGACGGACGTGGGGCCGTGTCATCGATCGAAGGGGCGCGCGTTCGGGGATGCGGCCGCTGCTGAACAACGGGTTCGAGGGGGCCGTCTTGTTGTAGATTATGATGTGAACTGTGTCCGCCGTTATGGCTTTCACTTTGCACCACACCCAGTATTTGTGCATGACCAGAAGAACTCGGTGTGCGTGTGCGCGGAACGGGTATGCGTGTCGGCTTGACATCCGAAGGGCGAGGAGTATTTGGTGACGTTGCACGGGCATCAAGGCGTGAAGGGGCGGTGGTGTCAAGCTCCATGAGCTTGGGTTGTGATAAGGTTCGCGTCCGCCTAAACGGTGAACCCGACTTTGTTGGTGTTGTTGGGCGGTTGTCAGAGATCGAGGGGCGCGAAGCCTGCAGGCTAGGCCTGGGTATTCCGCTGGGTCGTGGAGAGAAAGAAATGCTGGGAGCATCCTCGCGATGGTAGTGTGTGTGTGAATAAGGTGATTGAGAAAATTCAGGCGAGTTGTCTTGAATCGAGGCAATCGAAGCGGCAGAGATTCGCTTGGCAAGGACACGGCTTTCATTCTCGAGACCTATTGATCGCATGGGGGAGTGTAGAGAGAATACGATAGGGTGTTGAACGTACGCTTTCTAAGGGTGGGGACGATGGTCTCGTCCCATGAAGGAACTATTGGTAAAGCCGACTGTGCGGTGGCTGTCAGAGCCATACAAATATGGGAGGGTAGGTGTATAGGGGTACAGAGTTAGTAAGAAAACTTGGGAGGATATCTCATGAGAAATGGAGGAGTGGGAAGAATAGAAAGGGATTGTAGCTGGTATTGGCGGAGCTTGAGCTTGAGGTAGTGCTTCCGTTCGTTAGTTCGTTAGCTTCAGAAGTGATCCTAACCTCAACTCAACTTTCGGCTAGCGGCAGGTGACAAACACTCCAGTATCCGGGGTCCCCAATGCGGGCCAAACTCACCGGCAACCGGCAGCAATTTCCAGCCTCTCAAATAATATAAACTTGTAATGGCCTCTACACCCTCAAATCTCATCTGTTTGCTGTGAAACAAAGTGCATTCAGACCACACTCAATGGTAGATTAAGTCTTGCTAATTATTTCTTTTAAAAAGAGTAAGGACTGGTAGTTTTGACCCTAATTTGATATAAAAAATAAAATACCCATTTTCTTGTGCTTAAAACCCTTGTGTGAGCCCTTTTATCTATCCTGAGTTGCTATGAATGACAAAAAATATTAATACACCACCCAGGGATTGAACCTACAGCCCAGTGAAAACTGGTGCCAAGGTAAACTGAGTAAATAATAGGGGCTTTCAAAGTTCAATTATTTTAGCCCATTATTGAGTTCATTAATATTGCCATTAAGTTGTTTTCAGGGCCAAATCTGGAATAATAAATGAGATGATGAGATAAATAATGGTTATTATAATGGGCATCACAGGGTGCTGGCACCAAAATATTTCAGTCTCCAATCTAGTGTGCCTAGAAGCCCTGGCAACTATCATATGATCTTGCTTAAAATTAGAAGACAATAGGGTCTTTCAAAGCTCCATTATTTTGGCCCATTATCAAGTACATTAATATTACCATTAAGTGGTTTTTAAGGGCCAGATCCAGAATAATGGTGTCACGACTCGCTCCCCTTTACGTTTTCCTTTCGTTTATCGTCACCTACATTTCCGTTTCCCTTTCCGGTTGTCGCTCTTGTGTCTCGCCTTGCCCCTAACATGTTGACCGCACGTCCTGTACCTGTCCCCTTATCTCTGACTCGATTACCATGCGCTGCGCGCATGCCCTCTTATCTCTGACTCGGCTGCCTCATGTTTACCGTGAGGCCTCATGTATATAAGCACGTGCGTTTCATAGGACGAGCTCTAAGCTCGTTCTCTTGTGGAATTCAGACCTTTGTCTCTTCTTCGAGTGAACGATCCCTTCAGGAATCTAAGGACGGTCTCAATCGTCGCTTAGCGAAACGTCCATTGTCTTCGAGTCGCAATAAGTACTCGCTCGTGCCATCTCTAGGCCCTCGCTCGTCCATGCCTGCTACTGCAGACGTCAAACCCGACTACCGATTCTGCCAATACCTCTCCCCAGCCGTAGCCCACGATAACGGACCTTGTGACTGCCTCACGAAGGACATCTGGAAATAGACCCCGAACGACGACTTGTTCTGACACGGTGCTCTGACCGTGACAATAGAACGAGCTTTTACGAGCTTCACCGAACCCGATCGAATGAACGAACCATGACGTCGACCCCGAATCCCACGACCTCCAAAGGAAAAGGAAAAACCCCCATCGACTGGCGTCTCAGAGCGCTTCGCAATATCCCGACCCCAGCTGCGCTGGGAGGACTCCGACTCCCGTTCTCTGCGCTGCCCGAACAGAGGGACACAGTCCCGACAGAATACGCCGTCAACACTACATTTTGCGTGCTAGGGACCGCACCAGTCCCATGGACCGGCTACTACGCCACCCTAAATGGAGCAAGGATCGCAGTCTCCAACATCTATGGAGTCTGGTTTGAAATCCGCCGACGAAACACCAAATGGGAGGCACACCACCTCGCCCGACCCTCACTCTCCCTGATCGACGCCCCACTAAATGGGATTGACTACGCGCAACTCTGAGCATCTGGAGAACCGATCACGCACCCCCCTTCCGCGGCCCCGCCTGAAACAACACACGGAGCCCCCGTCCTAGTCACCTCGGTCCCCGAAGTGATCGAACCAATGCCCATGCCAATGCCCCTCCTACCCAGCAGCGAATCATTCGCCCAATTCCAAGCACGCGCGACAGGGGCACAGCCAGGCTTTGGCCAAGGACCACCCGATGACGACGATGATGATGACGGTGGCTATGACCGACGTCGGTCCTCCCCCACAGATCGCCCCCCACGAGCACCAGGGATGCCAGGAGGAACGGGGGACAACCCTATGACAGTAAACGCCATCAGAGGGATGGGTCACATCCGCCTCGAGGGCATTCCCCCCGATCGATTCGATGGAAATCGAGACTGGACCATGCGTTTCCTGACCCAGTTCCGCTGGTACATGCTGATGAACTGCGATGCGTCCATCTCCCTCGACCCCATTAAGAAGTGCGCCTACTTCCTATCCCTCATCGAAGGGCCCAAGGTGGAAGGATGGATTGAGAGGATGTACGAATGGCTGGATGACGTACAGCAGCACCCACAGCAGCTCTTAGGGCGCTCCCCTTGGCAAGCATTGGAGCGAGAGTTCAAGGACTCGTTCATCGACTACGCCGAGAATGAGAAAGCACAGAAGGCGATGACCACGCTCAAGATGGAACAAGGGAACATTGACGAGTACATTGCCACCTTTGAGTGTCTCGCCCACCGAGCTGGAGTTGACGTTGACGATGCCTCGAACTTAAAACTGTTCGCTCAGGGACTCCCATTCTCGTTAGTTGAAGCGATCATTCGCTACAACAAACCTAACAACTTCCGTCAATGGAGCGAAGGGGCCCAAGAACAGCAACGTAGCTGGCTCCGCCTCCAGGCTATCAAAGATAGCTTTGGGCGCTCCCAACCCCCCAACTCACGATCGAACAACGGACAGAACCGCTCTGGAGGTTTCGGTAACTTCTACTGGCGCCGCCCAGGACAGGGAAGCGGAGGAAATCAATGCGGCCAGGGACGAGGAAATCAGCAGCCGGCACGGCCACGCCTCCCCCCTTGAAATGACGACGCCATGGACACCTCGGCGGTCGCCCGCAAAGCATCCACCGACAAGGAGAAGGAGGAGTACCACAAAACAGGCCGTTGTTTCGAATGCAGGAAACAAGGACACCTTGCGCGCACCTGTCCCTCAAAGAGAGGTCGCCAACCAGCGAGTAGGACGGTGGAAATCGTCAACTCCGTCGAGGAAGACACCCTCCCTGACCATCGATGTGATCCGGCGGCTCTCACCATGTACGCACAGAAATTCAGCGATGAGGAAAGGGAGACATTTGTGCGAGCTCTCCAAGAGCTAGGAGCAGATGCGGGTTTTGTCAAAGCCTGAATGTAACGACTCTCATTCGGGCAGTAGGGGCTGGTTCCCTGTACAGATCAAAGAATAAAGCGATTTATGTGCGATTTATGATCCGAACCAGCAAAAAACGAGTCGATCAAAAGGTGCTCCTGGACAGTGGAGCCACGGAGTGTTTCATTAACCCCCGAGCAGTAAAAGAACTCGGAATAAAACCCAGGAAACTCACGTCCCCTCGGACAGTTCGCAACGTAGATGGAACCCCCAACAAAGCAGGGAAGATCAATGAAGTGGTCGACCTCATTATCGACCACTACGGAATCAAAGCGACGCACCAGTTCTTCGTCGCAGATCTAGGCCCCGACGACTTCATTTTTGGCTACCCTTTCCTGGAAGCCAATGAACCCCAAGTTAACTGGGGAGAAGCACATGTCAAGGGATCCACCACCGCATCCACATTAGATGCAGATCGCTGCCGTATCCTGCCGAAAGGAAAGAAGAAAAGGATGCGCGGTGTTCCACTCTGGGTACGTTCCCTGGACGATTGGGCCCCAGGCGACGAGGTCTGGCAACGGATCACAATCCGGAGGACCACAGTAGCCCAACAGCTGGCCGCGGAGGCGGTAAAGGATCGGGAAGAAAGGCCCTGGCGAGAACTAGTACCGCCAGAATACCATCGCTATGCGTCGGTCTTTAACGAGCGAGATTCAGAGAAATTCCCCGACCGCCACCCTTGGGACCACGCCATAGACCTCAAGCCAGATGCCCCAGCATCCATTAACTGCAGGGTGTATCCCCTGTCACCCGCAGAACGGGAAGAACAGAAGAAGTTCCTGGCAACAAACTTGCGGTTGAAACGCATCCGACGATCCAAATCCCCATACACCAGCGGTTTCTTCTTCATCAAGAAGAAGGATGGAAAGCTTCGCCCTGTCCAGGATTACCGACAGCTAAACGCTTGGACCATACCCAACAAATACCCCTTACCCCTCATTTCCGACCTCATCCATCAAATCTCCGACAAGGAATGGTTTACCAAATTCGATGTACGATGGGGTTACAACAATGTCCGCATCAAAGAGGGAGACGAATGGAAAGGAGCTTTCAAAACCAGCGACGGCCTCTTCGAACCCACTGTAATGTTCTTCGGCATGACGAATTCTCCAGCCACGTTTCAAATGATGGTGGATGATGACTTTAAAGACCTAAAAGCCAAGCAGACAGGATCGGTCTATATGGACGATTTCATCATCCACACCAAAGGCTCTCTGGAGAAACACAAGGAAGCGGTTCATGAATGGCTACAACGGATCGAAAAACTTGGGCTGTTCCTCAAGCCCGAAAAGTGTCTGTTCCACCAGCGAGAGATAGAATACCTTGGCATGATTGTGGGCAATGGCCAAGTCCGCATGGACCCAGTCAAGATCCAGGGGATTACCCAATGGCCTGTCCCAACGACTGTCCGAGAAGTACGCAGTTTCTTAGGGTTCTGCAACTTCTACCAAGCTTTCATCTCGGACTTCTCTAACATTGCTCGCCCGTTAAATGACCTCACATGCAAAAACCGCCAATGGGAATGGACAGAAGAATGTCAACAAGCTTTCCAGAGACTCAAAAACGTCTGTTCTTCAGAACCTGTCCTTAAAACCCCCGATTGGGACTGCCCCTTCATCATGCACACCGACGCGTCTGGATACGCACTAGGAGTGGTCATCGCCCAAGAACACGATGACGGTGTTCACCCAGTCGCCTTCCATTCCCAGAGTCTCCTGCCCGCTGAAAAGAACTACGATGTTCACGATCGCGAACTCGCTGGCGTTGTCTTCGGTTTCAAATGCGGACGCCCCCTTTTCCTCGGAGCGAAACACCCCGTCTGAGTCCTCACAGACCATAAAAACTTGCAATACTTCCGTGAGCCCCAGAAAGTGTCCGGGCGACAAGCACGCTGGATCGAATTCCTCCAGGACTTCGACTACACTCTCGAACACATCGCGGGCACGACCAACACGGTAGCCGACCTCCTCTCCCATCGAAAGGACCTTAACAAGGGGGTGGATTCCAACAGTCCCCGGACGCTGTTACCAGATCACCTCTTCGCCCGCAAAATTTTCCTCCCAGACGACCATGAGCAACGCCGCTCGATCCTCCAAACCATCCACGATTCCCCAGCTGGAGGACACCCAGGCATAGCAAACACCTGGGAACTGGTACGAGAACACTATGAAGGGCCCAGACTACGCAGCTTCATGGAAAACTACATCAAGGGATGCACACAATGTCAGGAGTCCAAGACTAACGTACATCGATCGAAGGCCCCGTTGCAACATTTTGATACACATGTCGAAGACAGCCCCTTTCAATACGTCTCCATGGATCTGATTACAGACCTCCCCAAATCACAAGGCTTCGATTCAGTGCTAACGATCGTAGACCAGGGGTGCTCCAAAGCGGCCAAGTTCATCCCATGCTGCAAAACGATCGATGGCCCAGGCGTCGCCCACGAGTATCTAAAACACCTCGTGCCGTGGTTCGGACTTCCCAAAAGAATCATCTCTGATCGAGACCCCCGGTTCACGTCGACATTCGCAAAGGAAATGTGCCGAGCCCTGGGAATCCAACAGAATCTCTCAACGGCCTTTCACCCGAGAACCGACGGACAAACAGAGCGCATGAACGCTTGGCTAGAGCAATACCTTCACCCCTGGACGGCGAGCAGACCCACAAGTTGGAGCCAACTCCTCCCTGTTGCAGAATTCGCGCACAACTCCTGGAGGTACGATGCAACGAGACGATCCCCCCACGAGCTCATCTTCGGAATGAAGCCCCAGGTGGTCCTCAAGCACCTCGAGACAAGTGTACCAGCAGCAGAAACACGCCTAAAAGCGCTGGAAGAAACGAGGCAAACGGCCCAACAACTCCTGACCCACATCCAAAACCGCCGAGACGACCGAAAGATAACGGAGATAAAGGAAGGCGACCAAGTTTGGCTGGAAGGGCGCAACCTCTCAGTCACGGGGAACAAGAAATTGGCCCCTAAACGCTATGGACCCTTCCCCATCATCCAGAAGATTGGACCGGTGGCCTACAAACTCCGCCTTCCAGAATTGATGAAGATCCACAACGTGTTCCATGTGGATCTCCTCCTGCCGTATAAGGAGACGGAGGCATATGGCACGCCCTTCACACGCCCCCCTCCGATCATCGATAACGAGGAAGAATACGAAATCGAAGCGATTCTAGACTCCCGAAGGCAAGGGCGTGGACGTCAGCTGCAATACCTCGTGCACTGGAAGGGCTATCCACACTCCGACGACTCCTGGATCAATCACAAAGACCTACACGCCCCCGAGCTCCTTGCAGAATTTCTCACATCCACTTCTGCTCCAGCTGGATGAGCAATCGTATAAATACGACCCTCTAACCCCCACTTCCTTTCCTTCATCCGCCTCCCACTCGATCTCTACTCTGCTTTATCCTTTCCATCGAATCAACATGTCCAGCACTTTGTCCACACCCTACCTTGTCCGCTCTCCCTCGCCCACGCTGTCTCCGACGCTCTCCGCATTCTACCAAGCCCAAATCGACAACCTTGACCCCGCTGCACGAGCGGACCACATCTTGGCCAGGGCTCACAGAGCCATCATCGCCCACTGGGCCGAACTCACAGGAGGTGGGGTAGCCGTCGCGACCCGCTCCCTCCGAGACGTCCCCTCCGTCGCCATGCCCCTCATCCTGGGAGTTGCGGGACCACCCTCTCCGGAGCTGGAGTATCCGCCCACCGACGACGAAGCCGAAGAAGCCGAGGTCGAGTCGGCTGTATCCACTCCCCCCATTCCCGTTCCCCCTCCGCTTGCCGACATCACCAACACCATCGACTATGCCGGGCCCAACGCCGAGCCCATGACCCCGTTTGACCCCACTCCTCCCATGCCTACGTCCCCTCCTCCATTCTTAGCCAACGGGCCTGCAGACGCGGCCCCCACATACCGACTCAATACCCGACCCCCCTCCGAGCTGTACAGCGATTTTGGAAACGCGCTCGTCGCTGCGGAAGCCGACGCGTTGGCCGCATTTGGGAGACAGGAGGAAGAAGAACGCGCAAGGACTCCGTCCCCCACTGGGCCCCTGCCTAACGTCCACCCAGGTCTGGGATGGAAGAAAAATTTCGAGGACTTCGGGGTACGACACTTCTTCGACATCCCTAACTACAGCGGAGGCCACGAAATCGCCCCCTACGTCCAAATTGACTGGAACAGCACAAGCCCGGAGCTGCTGGGCACCATGGGCAAGGGATGTGCGGTGCATGCCCGCCCCCTGTACGCCAAACCCGACAACTTCCCTCGCCCCACCTTCGACCGCCGGCAAGAATTCTTCTTCGCCGAGAACCAGTCTCACTCCGATGGCGTTGACTGGGCCCTGAACTGGGTCAACGACGACTCCCTGCAAGCCGAGGTTATCTGCGCACAACACTGAGCCACGATCGTCATTCGTAGGGCTAGGGAACTCGCCGAGCTGCGCGATCAGCTCATCGATGACCGCCTCGAGCTGCAGCGCTCGATGCGCCGACTAGCCAAGGCGAACACCTACGCCCGGTTGCGCCGCCCCATCGCCCATTCCCTCTCCACCAGCAACACCAACCTCAGCGAGCGGCAAATCCGCAAAATCAAACAAAAGATCGAAGACCCGTGGGTGTGGACGGATGAGAAAGTGTCCGACACTTGCTCTTGGTGCAAGAGAGCCGGCCACCGCGTAGAATGGTGTGCCCACATCCTCGCCTGCAACTTGTGCAGCGTCCGAGGCCACCTGGAAGAGTACTGCTTCCACCCCCACGAGCGATGCGTTAGCTTCGAGCCGTGCCTCGTCCCCTACAACCACAAGCATGGGGCCCATCAAGCCTGCACATCAACCGTCCGCATCGAACGCGACACCGTTTGAAGGACCTTAACAAGGGGGTAATGTCACGACTCGCTCCCCTTTACGTTTTCCTTTCGTTTATCGTCACCTACATTTCCGTTTCCTTTTCCGGTTGTCGCTCTCATGTCTCGCCTCGCCCCTAACATGTTGACCGCACGTCCTGTACCTGTCCCCTTATCTCTGACTCGATTACCATGCGCTGCGCGCATGCCCTCTTATCTCTGACTCAGCTGCCTCATGTTTACCGTGAGGCCTCATGTATATAAGCACGTGCGTTTCGTAGGACGAGCTCTAAGCTCGTTCTCTTGTGGAATTCAGACCTTTGTCTCTTCTTTGAGTGAACGATCCCTTCAGGAATCTAAGGACGGTCTCAATCGTCACTTAGCGAAACGTCCATTGTCTTCGAGTCGCAATAAGTACTCGCTCATGCCATCTCTAGGCCCTCGCTCGTCCATGCCCGCTACCGCAGACGTCAAACCCGACTACCGATTCTGCCAATACCTCTCCCCAGCCGTAGCCCACGATAACGGACCTTGTGACTGCCTCACGAAGGACATCCGGAAATAGACCCCGAACGACGACTTGTTCTGACACGGTGCTCTGACCGTGACAAATGGTCATAATAATGAAACAAATAATTGCCAATTAATGGTCAACTTTGAAACCCCTCTCATGTGAAAATGTCAATAATAGGTGTGATAATGGGTTCCCTTCATCTTGTGGACCTGTTGGCATAATGTTGGTATCTCCAACAATTTTGAGTCTCCGACCCATCTTTTTTTAACGATTCAACCTTGTGTTCATTGTCTTTTGTGTTCATATTTATGCCTTGCCTCCTACCGTTGCTGACTGCTTAATGATTTGGACGATGCTGACCATTCTTTCAAATATGCCTGACTTTCCAAATACCTGCAAGATGTATCCATTGAAACCCTCTTTGTGTCAACCAGTGATCACAAGTCCAATCATTCTGACCTCTCCTTGACATCAAGCCTAAGCAGCCCCACTACAATCTCTTCTCATGACTCAGATGACGAGTCATCCTCCCAATCTATTCTCTCTAACCTCTCCAACCTTGAAAAGGTGCACATTGAAATATTGCAGGCCAAAATCGACAAATTATGCCAAGAAATCCTCTCCTCAAGGACCCTCCGCAAGAATCCTGCCATCAAGAAGGTATTGCAAATCTACCTCCTTGAACACTGGCACAACGGTAATTGTGATTAGTATAGGAGAAGATTATATGTTGACCCTGACACCTTTGATGGCATTGTCAACAAGATCCATGACCACGACATCTTCTACAACAACTCCAATAATCTCTAGACCCTGGTCAAGGTTCAACTTGCCATCTTTTTATTTTGAGCTAGTCATTATGGTAATGCTGCCAGCCCAGAAGCAATTGGATATTGGGCTGGTGTCAGTCTAGGCATGGTGACAAACTGCACCAACTGTGTAATGATAGCCCTTCTATTCCTACATGACAAATGTGTCCACCTTCCAATGGCTGAGGAGAAGGAGAGTGTGAAGGCATGGGTTGCATCAGTATTTCATGACCTCTTTTGAACACACTTTTTACGCTCTTGATGTGCTTCAAGTAGGTTTCAAGAGGATTTCAAGAAGCAATTTGTGCAACTTGATGCAAACTTTTTCAAGAGATTTCTTCTTTTTCAAGCTAGGTCTGTATCCTTGATTGTCCTTTTTGTAACCTTTTTCGACTTTTTCATGCTTGATGCATTCTTCAAAATTGATCATAACAAAAAAAGTGAGATTAAGTGAGATTAAGTGAGATCAAGTGAGATTCAAGTTATTTCAAGCACACATCAAGCCAAGCAGAAGTGGTAATAAGTGAAATAAAGCTGTATTTCAAGGTACTAGTCGCGATCGCGGCCTTCGGCCGTGTTCGTGACCTCCAAGCACACTCCTGGATTACATGACCTTAAGAGGGGATCGAGAACGATGCCCCTAAGTCCACCAAGTCCGCCCCTAAAGCCAAGTTATAGCCAAGTGACCAAGTTGAACTTGAGGTCACGTGACCCTGAGAGAATATCACGTGACCGGTCACGTGATCTCTCCCCACTTTTCAGGTCACATGACCTGTTACATGACCCCAGACGATCACGTGATCAGAGAGCACATGATCCCGTCCGCTTTGGACGAGTTACTAAGCCATTGACCAATACCTGGAAGGTCATCAAGATTACCAAGCCAAAGTACGCTTATCAAGACAAAGGGAATCCCCGATTGGATCTAGGGATTTCCCAGGGGATTCCCCATAGCCTCTCCAGAGCACGTCCCATATCAGGAACCTCAACAGATCTTGGATTTCCCCAAATCCCCGATAAAGATCTGATAGCCTCTCCATAGACTCTCCTGACCTTGTACCATATATGGATAGATTACACCTGTCATCTGTACTGGAGCCGGCCCTAAAGGCTGCGCACAGACCACCCTGTATTAGTATATAAGACCTGTGAAATGTAGCGAATAGTCCCCAGACTATTCTCTTGTCTACCCCCCACTGTCCACTCTGGAGCCTTTCCTCCAGATTCACCTATTGCATCTCATCACTCTCTGCCTATCCTTCTCGCTCCTCATCCTCTGGTACAGTCACCTCCAACTCAAGTACTCCGTCGCTCCCCACTGCTTTTCATAGAAAGTAGTAAGTTCGCGACACTACTGTTACATGGTAACTATTGCTACTGCTACCCTATGTGCTGCCACTACCATGCCACTGGTCCTGCTGCCCCATATACTGCTGCTACTCCTGCTGGCCCATGCGCCGTTGTAGTGGTTGTGGCCATGGTCGGCATGGTCGGTGGTTATCGGTGGTGGTGGTGGTGGTGGTCCATGGTGGTCTGTGGCTGGCGCGGTTGGTAGTGGTGGTGGCTGGTCGTGGTGGTGGTGGCCGTGGTGGTGGTCCGTGGTGGTCTGTGGTGGTCCATGGTTGGCATGGTCGGTCGTGGT
>QFFA01001860.1:0-10314 GCA_003316565.1 Russula foetens | reverse complement strand
AATGACGTGCATGGTCGGCTAGTTCCGGGCCGTACCTTGCTTGCCATCATAATCATAAATCGCAGTAACGTTGAAACGTGCTATTGTGCTGTGCCAGTACTAGTACTAGTGGACTTATCAGCTCCCTTCCCGGAACCCGCTTCCCGTCGTCTGCCACGGCTGCTGTCCAAGAATGGCGTGATGACCCCATAATCATGCTTGCTTATCCCTCCAGTTGAAGCGCCCCCCTTTCCCCCCTTCCCTCTCTCTCACTCTTACCTCCACTTACACTCTCCACCAAACACCACCATCAACCCAACTGCGTATATCCTCCACCCTGAGAATCAACCCGTATCCTCGTCGGATCTACCGCTGGCGGTTCAGTATTTAGTTATATACATATATACCAACACCCTCTTTCTGCCTGTACATCACCCCTCCCCGTGCTACTCGCTACATTGCACGTCATCATCCCCACCCACCCCAACCAAGTACCGTCCATAACCATGCCCAAGTCCGTCTCCAACGTCGCTTCCAAGCCGACCACGACCACCACAGCCACGACCACCGCCGCTCCCATCCCAGCTCCAGCTCCAGCTCCCTCCTCACCTCCACCGATGACGAGCGAGCCAACCTGGCTCACAGGCCCAGCGCTCAAAGCCGCAAACGAGCACACCTTCGCAACCCAACGCGCCAAGAAAGCCGCCGACCGCGCCAAAGGCAAAGCCCCACCACGCAAGGCGCCCGGCGCGACGTCCGCCGCCTCCACCGGGCGCTCCACCGCTTCCTCCACCTCTTCCGCAGCTGCAGCGGCTGCGTTCACCATGTCTTACGGTAGCGCAGCGGCGATGGCGAGTGTGTGGGCCGAGGTGTGGGACGCCCGCAGGCCGGGCTCGGCAGCGGATGATGACGACACGGATTGGCCCGAACTTCCTCTCTCCCTCTCTCAACGCTTCGCCCCGTCTCCACCAGCCGAGCACGCCCTGCGCTCAACACAGGACCGCGAGGTGCCCCTCTTGGCGCTCGCGCGCCCCGTCAAGGCGCGCGGAGGGAAGACCACCAAAGGTGCGTTTGATGATAAATCATCCCTTTCACTTCACCGTACCCCCGGAAAAGTTTGGCGGCTGACTGACGATATAACCGAAATTCGGTCCGTTTCCCGTCCCCTCCGCGGATCTAGAGGGCGAGTTTGAGTTTCTGCCACCGGTGAAGGACGTTATCGCGCTGGATGACGCTGACAGCAATATACCCGACGAACCGTGGGAGTACGTCTCGAGCGTGGGCGGCGATGACGAAGCTCGCAAGATCTTCTCGTACGCGGAGATTGTGTCCAAGTCGACCTAGAGTCCCTTGCCGGATCTTGAATACGACATCGTGCCTTTCGCCCCCCGGATTTTCGCCTGCTCCCTATCTTTACGTTGGCCCACGAGGGCTGTATATACCGAGTTTGATTGCTTATTTCGTGATTTTTGACTTGATGACGAGTGATGATTTATCCGTATATCTCCCTTTTACCTATCTTGTACCCATAGACGTGAACTTGTGCCTTTTATGTCTCGGACACGTAGATCCTGCATGTGCCATCCACACTTGCACACCTCTTCGATTCGATCAAGGTTTTATGGTTTGCCATTTGGCAAAGGGATGCCATGATGCGATTTCGATGCTGGGTAGATAAGACATGCATGTAATGGAAACATGGGGATCAATCAGGAAAAGCCTGTGCGAATAGACGGCGTAAATATCGGGAGCGGGTGACCCTGCATACATCCGAAGAACTGAGCGACGAAACGACGACAACCATGTAGGGCCAAAGTCTTACCTCAGCGTTGAAAACGTATTCTGGATATCACGGCAAAGACCGGATTAAGCATGGTTACAAACACACGTTCCGTTTCGATTGTACTCACTGGATAATGGGATCGTGTCTCCGTCCGAGAAAAGCAAGAACAAGTACTTCAACGTTTCGCTCTTAAAATAAACCCCCATCAGTTCCTGCCTGAACAGAAAGATAACAAAAAACTCACGAGGAAAAAGGCCTCCATCTTGTCCTCGTGCCGCACCGGCACTTCGTCGACGTTGATGATCGTTGCGTATCCGCCGCTCGGAATCTTACAGTGCTTCTCGATTGCTTGAAATATGTTCCAGCCGTGATCGCGGTAGCGCTTATCGCCAGTGAGCCGGAACGCGATAAACAGGGATTCTACGGTCTCCGGCCTGCGCCACCCGTCCAACGAGTTTGAAATGGTAAGCGTGGAGAAGGTGAAAAGTCCACAAGAACATAAGGAGGGACGTGCCGGAGCATGTATCGTGCATCATATGGCGGAGATTCTCCAAGGCTGTAAAACACGCCCTAGTGAGCGGCGACGTGCTCCGATGATACAGAACAGGTGGGGCCGCACCCTGCGCCTTTGATGTACCAATCCCCGGGAACATTCCGTACGTCTCTCAGACTGTCGCTCGGGATTCTGAAATGTGCGATCTCTGGCGCGAGTCCACTGTGCGGTCACATCGGGCATTGAATAAGTTGAAAAATCCGCACGCGTCGGAACGACGTACGTTTGTGTGTCGTGCGTGGTCATGCACGTGCGAATGAGCTCAATGCCGGTCGTCCAATCACGTCGACCTAGATCCGAGAGTTCCTCTGTGCGCGGCGGCACACCCACGTCGTCATGCACGAGTGCGCCTGCGCGGGTCGCGCTTAGCAGAAGGTTTCCGCCAAGGAAGCAGGCGAGAAAGTCTTGTTTTGGCGTTAGCCGCCATGAACTGTTACAGAATGATTAAGTTGGACGAACGATTGAAAAAGTCACAGGAACATACACATCACCGTGAAGGTCCGAAGAGGTGTGTTCGGGAATGAGTTCTGCCGTGTAGGTAAGTCCCGATTGGAGACTTTTTTGGATGAGGTGATCATGGATTCCTTGGACTGCGTCTTCATACATCTGCAGAGGCAATTAGACAAGATGAAGGTGTGATGGGTTTGTTCTACATGCCTCGCGATAAACACCCTCCGTTCGATCCTTACATTCATAACAATGAACTCCGGTGAGAAGTCGAAACATATGAAACGCACTGTCTGAATGAACTGCTTCCTGAGGAAGGCTGTCAGCACTTTCACGTAATAAAGAGAAATAGACGCATACAGCAGGTAGTCGTAATATGAATTACCACCAGAGCCAAGCCGAATAGCAGAAGTCACAAATCGTCCTTCTTGAGGGCTGCAGGTCCATTCAGCACGGTATATGTGATTGAGTGCCTCACGCACTCCATGGAGATACTTGCAAGACCCGGATGCATGCGTGCCGACCGAATGACAGCCATCACCTAGGCACGCAACTTTACTCAGACAACTACATCCTGTTAGTCGATCCGAATCTTACCCGCTCGGCCGTCTTCCAGTAAGTATCATCACCCGTGAGCTGGGAGAGGTACCGGAATTCAAGCTGCAGCGCCGACACCTCAGCCGTGGCGACGAGACCGCCGTTATCCTTGGACGAAACTCCTTTGCGCCGCTGGAGGTTCACCATCGAAAGTGGAAGCCCAGAGGGTGTATCGAACGCGGGGAGAATGCGGTCCGCGAGATCGCGCGCGCGTTTCAGGTAGAGAGCATCGCCCCCGGAGTGGTGGTATGCAGAAAGAAGGCCACCAAGCACACGGGTCGTAGTCTGTACAACATACAACGAATGAAGACAACGTGTCGCGTAGGAAGTTCGAAACGACGCACCTCGAAAGTGTTGAATTCGGCATCACGATCAAAGGTTAGCTTGTGCTCGATCCAGTCCTGCGCGCGCCGGTACTCCGCGTTGAGTCCCATAAAGAGCATCGTGTCTAGCGCCCCGGCGACGGTGTAACCGATCCCGCCTGCTGCTGCGACGTTGGAACCATTGTGACTGATGGGGTGGTACTGGTCTGCGCCCATAGCGTCTCTTTCTGTCCCCATATCAGAGCCATGTTCACGCACAAGCACGCAGAAGGCGTGCACGTACCGTATGCTCGCCACACGTGCTACTGACGCATGTCATCCATAGGATCAGAGGAGAGACATGATGTCAGCACGTACTCTGAAAGCCGCAACAACGGCTTCACGCTTTGCCATGTCTGCCTTGAGGCCAACGTAAGTGCTCGGACTCCATCCTGGTAAATGTTGCCTTGGAACACCCTGTTGGCCCAGCCAGACACGGACTACCCGCCTCGCGGCATCCGGAAACTGTTCCCAGCTTAGGTTGTGCTTCAAGAGCCGTGGAAAAAGTGGAAAGCTCACTTGGTACAATGCCAAGGAAACAACAAATAAGACAATAAGCGAGAGGTATCTGGATATTCCGGAAGAGTGCCGTCGCTCGTCTGTCTGCTGAGAAATGGACGTCACGTTGACGCAGGGGTCCGTCCAACTCCAACAGGCAGAAAACGGAAGGTGCGCACGTATTTCTTTTCTTCTGTTTCAGCATAGTCTGAAGTTTGAGGTATTGCCTTCCGTTTGCGAGCCTGGGATTCCTGCATTGCAATTGATGGGGACAAAAAGGAAACTGTGGGATTTTTACGACCTACTGCCTGTGAAGTCATTCAAAAAAACGAGACATGCTAAAGTCATCGGCCCGTTGTCGCCGGGCAACTCGACTCGATACTCGATAAACATTTTGGGGGGCACGCGCACGCGTGATATATTGTACAATTAGTACATGGTATAGCCCTGTATGTAATGACATCTTGACGCTTTAATCCGATAAACAACACGGACCCGAGTTTGTGGAAAAGTCTAGCGCGCGACCTTCACAAGGACGTGCCATAAGCTGTGATCAGGTCCTCGTCCAAATGTGAAGATCCCAATCCACCAGAGATCCTTCAGCACGCACGGGCGCAGCTGGGAACTCGGGTGGCACGAGATTTCAAGATATCTCGACTATGAGGGGCGTCTTCTGCGCACTCCGCGTCAGGCTTTCAGACGCGCGTCTATCCACCCTCTCCTGCCCCTCAACCGCCTCACTGGCAATCTCAGAGCCAACCGGCCTTCCGCCGTCGCCCCCCTCTCCCTCCTTCTCAAGCCTCGCCGCCCAACGCTCCGCATCCGCCCCGAGCCCACGCAAGAACGGCGCGGACGCGTGCCGCACCTGCGCAGCGTAGAACACGACTTTGGCCGCCATGCGCGGATCGCGCGGCTTGAACACGGCGTGCAGATCCGATAGCGCTCGCAGCGCGGCCGGCACCGGCACGGGTTCGACGTTGTTTTCTGTGACGAGCGGCGGCGGGTGTAGTAACGTCGCTGCGTCGCGAAGCAGAAGCACAAAGGCCGCCGAGGTGATGGCATCCTGTTTGCGAGGGACCTGTCAGTCTCACAAAGAGGTGAGGATAGTCTGACGATGGCACAGTTACCGCGTCAAAGCGTGAATATATGTCCGTGGCTGCAGACTCAATGCCAGGGAAACGTGTTTTGTCATCTCGCGCGAAAAGAAAGGGTACGAGGCGAGAGACGACCGTGCGGGCCTCGGGTGAGGAAGAAAGCGGATAGGCTGAAAGATGTCGTGAGGCGTATGCATACGCAAGACTTCGCGTATCAAGTGAGAACACACGGCTCATAGAAACTAAAAAAGTGTCCTCGTACTCACAGTATAGCGACTAAGTTGTACGCCAGTGGAAATGCCAGCGCGGGTGAAGACGGCGTTGGGGCCGCCAACAGAGGTTCTGGTATGGCCATGACATCCGGAGGTCGTGCAGGGCGCGATGTAGGAACATGGGGCTGAGGCGTACTCGACGAGACCACCCACCACGGCGTGAGCATTTCGCTTGAAATGTCGGGGCTGGCAAGCAAGGTCTTGGCCAGCTCAGAGGCCGGGTCTTGCACAACGCGAGTGAAACGGGCGCGCTCCTCTGGAGTCAGCACAGCCCATATTTGGTCCGCAGAGGCACTTCCTACAATACTTGTCCTTTGGTACACCGAAGCCGAGGCGGGTCCTACGCACAAAACAGGAAGCTCACCGAGATCGAGGCCCGCCAAACGGCGTTCGAGATCATCACCGTCGTCTCCGCCCTCATCGTCGTTGAGCTCTGGATTCGCGAACGGATCATCCAGGCTGTCCTCCTCGAATCGCTTCAATAAGTCCATCATCGCCTTGCGCTCCGCGGAGGACGTCGACGGTTCTGCGTGGATGTCGGAGGACAGTTGATCGCGGTAGAACGGCTCGGAGCATTGCGAGTGTGCCTAGAGTCAAAGAAAAGGAGGGGCGTTCGTAATTATTGGATCCTCGTACCTCTGCGCGAAAACAGGTGAGCGAGCAGTAGAGTAGGTTGCACCGTGGGCACGTGTATCTTGAGAACTGTCGGCGACATCTGGACCGTTAGTCGCGTCGGCAACTGAACAGAAGCTCGACCAGGACTACACACATCCCGCAAACCGGTGCATTCTTGTCTGGAGGATTTGACAACGTAGCTTGGGCAGGAGTCAGGATCAAAGGGGGCATCGTGCAAGCCAAGCTGGGGTTTCGCTGACGTCATGTTCAGCGTTACCTCTCTATCCTCTCCTGCATCCTGCATATATCTTAGGCCTCTATAACTCACTCATCTCTGCCTACTACATATACATCACACGGACACCCTTTAAATACGAAAATTCAAAGCAATACCAAGAAACGAACGGTCGGACGCAGCCCGCTTGCTTTCAGTCATATCAACGCCCCAGAATGGGATTTCGTAAATCATAGCAAAAGTGACTACAACCACCGCATTCAAGTTCCAAGTGAGTGACTATTGTGTGACTATACGAGGCTCACCGCCTTGGCGATTGGCGTCTTCGTGTCTTGTCGACGTCATGCTAACATAGCCTGGCCAATCGATGACGACACAACCTGCCGTGAAGCGCTATCGGGCTGGCACCCGTAAAATCGTCGATTTTATTCCCTACCTTGACGATGGCGAACGTAAGCATCTGAAAATAAGGCAGTCAATACATTGACTCCGGTCTAACCAAAGTGAAAGGAACAGCATTCTGCAAGGAAACCGACCTCCTGCGAGATCTGTTGCTGCTCATCCACATTGACCTTACAGAACTCGATTGTGCCGTTCGCGTCCAAGTTCGAGAGATTTTCAATGACAGGGGAGATGAATTTGCATGGTCCACACCACCCAGAAGTCGACGACGACTTTGTTCCAGTGGATCTGATAAGCGCCGGTTGATTCACCGCTGTGTGAGGAGGCACCGGTCATGTCGTAGTGAGACCGCTCTACGCACAATTGTCTGGAAGTCGGCAAACGATTCAATTCCTTTGATTGTCATCCCGACGTTGTGCCTAGACGAGTGCGATGAATCGCTAGTGATTGAAGAAAGAAGATTTGATTCACACCACCTTCGATTACGCTGCTCGTTTCAGAGCCCCCCAGGTCTCCAATAATCTGTCAACAAACTGTCCGCTTGCACGCGGTGCTCCACCACGTACCTGAGTACACCACTACATCGTGTCATCGTGTTTTCTTCAAAAGGCCAATGGCTCCACTGGTTGATGCCATAGCTGATCTGAACAGACTCTGGAAGCATTGCAGGGGCCCCAGATACACCCCGTATCGAGACAGGTCGACAAGTGGTGCAGGACGCGACGCAGGAGTCGGGACATGGGCACGTTTGTCGACTTGGAGACAACCTTCGACGACATCCCCTACTAGACCGTGAGTCCGGTCAGCAACTAACCAATTAGCCACGGCTTCCCAACTACTAGTCTGCGGATCGGAGTGTTCTGCTTCGAGGGATACGACAAAGTTGTCTGACGTGGGAGTCAGGATGGCCGCGGACGAGGTCATCATGCCACACACGAGGCCGGGCGACTCGGACGGCACTCTAGCATCGTGATCCCTCACTGGGAACTATATTGATATCTTTTCTAGTTTTCACGGGATGGTACTGTTAATCATACACTCATCACTACTTCCTACATACGCATCGGACCTCCTCCATGTCGTCACGATGCCAGAATACGGCACAAGCGCAAAGCAATAACACGAAAATTCAAAACTCAAGTAGGGAAATGATTAGTCGGACGCCGTGGTCCGCTTAACTTCTGACGCGCTGAGACCCCAGCATGATGGGTCCTCCAAATATCACACAGCAAACGAAATCAAGCGAGGGCTGCCGCATTCGAGATTAGAGCCTTCATGCGTGCGTTGTAAGTGACTGGGGGAACTAGATAATCGATGGACTCACATGGAGCCCTTCCTGGTTGGCACCAACGACTTCGTTGACTTTTTGCCCACCCTGGAAAACGAGGAATGTGGGCATCTGGGAAACAGTCACCACTATGACCTCGATCCACCAAAACGAGAAGGAGTGGACATACGGCACGGATGCCAACGTCCTGCGAGATCTGTTCCTGTTCATCTACATCGACTTTATAGAACCCGACCCCTCCATACTCTTCCAAATTGGAGAGCTTCTCGAATATGGGGGAGATGAATCTGCACGGCCCACACCAGGCGGCCCAGAAATCGATGATGACGACTCTGCCCGAGTTGATCTGATGGCGCCGATTGAGTATCAAACACCAATCAACGTGAGATCGCCCTACTCACAATGGACTGGAATTCATCATACGAGTTGATTGGTGTGACTGGCATCTCGATGCGTTCTCGGATGAGTGTGCGATGGGCTAGAGTTGATCAAAGAAGAGGATTTGACTCTGCGCCACCTTCGCTTGCGCCAACTCGTTTTATAGTTTTTATCTCTTATCGTGCTGCGCACACATTATCTCACACGTGATGCTACGCCCTGCGTTTGTAGATACAATGTGCAAAGGGTAGTCAGCTGGTGGGACCGGATTCGTGGGGTGGGAAATCGTTCGCCATTGTCGGATCTGCGTGCGTAATGGGGGACTTCGCAATAGAGAGAAGTCGCACTGCGGACACGTGTAGCGAGAGGACAACACCTACAACCCTGAATGGCATCGGCAACCCAATCAACCACGGGACTTCCCGGTATGGGGGATCTGACAAAGTCGCTCCGCCCCGAACCCTATAAGCCTGCCAGCCACTACCGAGATCTTCCCGGAGCGTGGTTACTGCCAAATTGAATGTTCTCACTTCCTTCTAATGATCTACGTAAAAAAAAATAACTCTAATACACGCACGTCGCTATTTTACTAGCTAGGGATCGGACCTCCCCCGACACCCGAAGATTGCCTGAATATGACGATGCGAAGGAATGGCACGAACATTTGAAAGCGGAATTTCGAAAAAACGAATCGTCGGACGCAGTCTTCTTGCCTTCTGGTGTTCCGAGACCCTGATACGATGGGACCTCGTCACCAGCCAATATCGTATACCAATCAAACCAAACGACAACGAGACGTCGTATCTCAAGGCGGTGATTATATGAGGCTCACCGCCTGGCCAACAAGTTGCTTCGCATCTCGTCAACAACATGCCGATACTCCCTAGGCAATTGATGTACACACCTCGAGCTTTTGAGGGTCGGCACCAATAAGCTCATGTTTTTTCTCCCCATCCTTATAGACTATGAACGTAGGCATCTAGGAAACGGTCAAAACGGTGCTTCGTCTGCCAAAAAGGACAAGGAGTGAGCAACATACAGCACGGATGCCGACCTCCTGCGATATAGCTGTCTGGTCATCCACATCGATCTTGTAAAACTCAACGGCGCTGTTCCCCGTCAAGTTCGAGAACTTCTCGAGGATAGGGGAGATGGCTCTGCACGGGCCACACCACGCAGCCCAAAAGTCTATGACAACGACTTTGCCTGAATTGATCTAAAGCGTCGATTGATTCGGCCGGTGAGTGTATATTAGACCCTAAATTCAATCATAGTGGGATCGCCCTACGCACAATTCTTTGGAAGTCATCAGACGACTTGATTGGTATGACTGGCATTCTCGATATGTGGTCAGATGAGTGTACGATGGATTATTATTGAAGATGAAGAGGAGGATTCGATTTGCACCACCACGATTGCGCCACTCGTTTTTTATAGGCATTGTGTTCGTTCGCACGTGATGCCTAACCATGGCTCACATTGTCGTCATCGTATACAATTCTATGACAAATCACCGAGAGTCGATGATGACTCTAACATGTAGGACCGGTCGGTCAATGCACCACCACGCGCAGCTAATGAAAACGGAAGATGAGGCATCGGGGACTCGGCGCACAAGTGGCCCGGCGACGTCGAGTTGGCGCCCAGATTCCTCCTACCGTGGTGGCTAGTCCTCAATAGAGAATTTGCTTTAAAACCTCGGCCTTCGTCAGGTGCCGTGAGGATCTCAGAGGAACCGTCTGACTGGAAGAGTAAAAAAAATGGAAAGGATGTCAGCAGGACACACTTTGGAGCGCTTGAGTTCTTTTGTT
>QFFA01001859.1:0-21081 GCA_003316565.1 Russula foetens | reverse complement strand
GGGACCCCAAATAGACCATGGCACCTCCACTAGCGCGGGCGCGGGTGCGGGGGTGGAACAAAAGGGCGCACATGCTCTGTGCGCCGCGGGGACATGTGCAAGAAGCGCACGGCGGTGCACAATAAGTGTGAGCCAATCCCTCCGAGTCCAGAATAAGTAGTCGTAGGACATATTGAAAATGACGATCGCATCTTCCGCCTTGTCATGAAACGGCCGATCAGATCGTGATGAGACGACAAGAGGTCCTGAACCAGTTGGGTTTGGTTCTGCGCGACAGTAGAAATCGGAGAGCGAGACGCCTTGAATGAGTGTAGGAAGGTGGAGCACGCATAGAGGCACCAAGTGGGGTGTATCATCATCATCGATGACAATCTTGGCTATTTCGAGCGTATGTTGGATCAAATTTGGTATCACGAGGGTGTCTTGCGAGAGGTGACTGAAATGTCTATAAGTTCCCTTTTCAGGAGACCTGAGCTGAACATGAAGAAGTATCAGCGATGGTGGACGAATTTGAATGAACCCCGGAACTCTCACACAATACGTCAATCCCGTTTTCCAGCGCACAAGGAAGAATATGTCCTGGTTCCTACTCAGTCCAGAAAACGTAATCAACAGGATGACGAAGTCCCCAACAATTTCAATCTGGGACCTCCGTCTCTCAAGAGGTAGAACCTTCTTGTCGATGAAGATGACGGGTTGCTGGGCAAGGGGATGAGGCTGGCCAGTTGAAAAACTCAATAACCGCAGTTCCAAAGTCGTATTCCTCTCAGATGGACGATGCATATCCTCTTTGCTTCTCTAAAATCAACACTGGACGGAAAGGAAGAACAAGAAATGCTCACGCGGTCAGGGCTGCTATCATATCGTGTTCATGCACCGCGAGTTGAATCCCTACTAAGACCTCAGTTCCAAAGTTATGCCTCTTCCACTCGAATTTTTGATCCTGTGCGTCGGGCAGCGACGGAAGAGTGACATAGGAGTGCCCCATAGTGCGCTGGTGGCTCTCACAGTGGAGTGTAGTGCCGAGTAAGAGCACTCCACCAGTCAAGCTCCCGGGCCAGTAATTGGACCAATCGAATGGAATGGGGATGTTGACAGATCTATGAAAATTAAGCGTCGCCCATGCTTCCTCCCGCTCCTCGAGAATACGAAGACGTGTGGGATAAGGTAAACCCGGATTCATGTCATCGCTTACTGCGCCGCGTTCCATCTGAATGAGATAGCGGAAGATAGAGTTACTGCACAGGTCATACAGTATGCGACACGTGCGCCGGCATGAGATAATGTCGAGGGGAGAGAGATATAGAAGGATGCGGGCCACGAGCTCTGGAGGAAAGTCAAGCAGAGAAATTGGTCGTGCGGCTGGGCCGGCATCAACAGAAGTGACTTCGTATGATGTGATGTTCTGAGTTGAATGCCTGTGCCCACACATGTCAGCCGAGCGAGTGAACCTCGTAGGTGACTGCAGTAAGTTACTAGTAGTATTAGGTTCGAGTCATCCTTCATGGTCCTGATATTTCCCACTTTGGCATGTCTGGCCATTTCTGGTTTCTAGTCGCCACAGTTTGTCCCTCTCGCCTCTTGCCCTCGCCTTTCTGCTGGCTTCTACCACTTCATCCAGGTGGATCTCTGTTCACAACACGAACACGCAATCAATCCTCTCATGTGATCACGTCAGATTCGGCTTGGAAACACAGACTTTGATCGGCAGACCGGACCGTGAGACACTGACGTCTCACGACTTTCTTTTACTTACAAGCCTGACTTGTCTTTCCGTCCGACCCGGATTCAATTTCCTCGCCACGCAAGGCACTCGCCTCACTCAATATTGCGCGTTGACTGAGCCCAAATACATGGCGGTCGTCGGTGGAGACTTATGAAGTTCTGAAGAATGGGTGATGACCTTTACCAGACTTCACCGACTCGCCGAAGGTGTGTCCCAATGACACTTGTAAATCACGACATATACTAATCCTTCCCTAGTATCTCTACCATTATGGGCCTTTTAAAGGAGAGAATATATTTTGGGCAGCCTGCCTGGAGGACATGCTCTTTGATGATACGAAGGCTTTAAGTGTAGTGAGTCCAAGCCACATCCATCAACCCTGTCTACTCTTTCGTATGCCATCCACCGCAGCTTCACTTCCAATATCCACGTCAATATCTCCCTGCCTTACTACACCTGATATTGCGCAAGCACAACCCTCCGGTCATCTACGGTCTGGTTGCGTCGGCGCCATTGACTCATCGCTTCTTGCGCGACATTGCAATTTAAACAATTTTAGCGACTGACGTGCGTGGCTCCGGTCTCCCACGACGGACCTTTATGATACCCAGTCGATGATGGTCACAATACTTCGATTGACCATGTGGCCCAGTGGCCGCAGTACTGGCTTGTTCCTACTTTCCACCATTGAGCCGAACTGGGGCATCGGGTCTCTCGCCTGTGGGTGATACCAACCAACCCATATCTCGTCATGTCCCACACCTCCTTTCGTCACCAACGCCGCAACGCGCCACAGATTTTATAAACACGAACCTTGCAGCTCCGATAACCCCACAAACGTGACTGAATCCCCAGCCCGCTCATCCCAGGGCTATATGTCCCCTTCATTGCGCCGACACGTGTACCGTCGGAGAGCAGTCTTCGTATCCAGCCTTAATACCAGCTTTACGGCGGCGATCGGGTGGGCGCCGGTCAATCTCGCGGTGCAGGATAAGGCTATGCCCTGGATGGCAGGGCTTGGATGTAGTGCCTTCCAACAGCAGCAGTGGGAGTGGAAAGAATAAAGGCGGAAATGGCACGATGGGTGTGGGGGAGGGCATCATGGGTGGTGCTTTAACTTATATGGCGGCGCTTCAGGTTCAAGCGGACTGACCATGGGTTCTCTCTCTATCTCTCTCTTTGATGTCATCCAGGTATAGTATGTATGCATCGGTAATGGAAGTGTGGATGACTGCCTTCTACTCTTTTATGGGATCGGCAAAAATAAAAACAATATCAATGCCAATATGCATGCCTTGACTTACTAAAGTCACATCGATGAGTCATGGGATATGGCGGAGGTTATCTGAACGTTCAAGTACCATGATTTGGGCATCGCGTCACGCTTCAAGCTTCAAGATTCAAGGCCACGACAACCAACGCCCGAATGGCCGTCCGACTCACCTCACGATTCGTTGTAGCTTGGTGAAGAGTCCCGTTGGCCGAATTGTAGCAGATTCAACCACGTGACGCAGTCGTGACGCCCTCTGACCGAGCTCCTTCCCCTCCCTATATATCTACGCGTCCCACCTCCCACCTCCCCTCTTCTACCCTTATTGCCCCACGATCAAAGCCTATCCCAAGTCCCTCTCGTCTCACTCACCCCAATCCTTAAGGTCGAAGTCACTCCGAAGTCCCGCGGATCGCCCACACGGCGGCCGACGCTACAAACGCGCGCCACCTCGAAAATCCGTCGAGCACGGCCCCATCAGGTCTAGAGCACGTTCATGTTGGAAGGAATTTACTGTATATGGAACCTATCGGGCCCTCATTTGTACGCTCCTTTGTTTTTCTTTTGTCTTAGACTTCCCGCTGTCCATTTTGCGCTTTCCCTTTTACCTTTTTGCACCCCTTCCCCCCGTCAACCGTCCCCGCGCAACCGCATTTGCCTTCACTCTCCTGTTTTCCCCACTCCTTTTCCCCTTAATTCACCTCGCGCACAGTGTACTTTGTCTTGACACGCGTATATTAACCCTCTCGCCTGGCCTCGTAAGAGGAGGGCAACAGAGGCATTAAGCCCACTTTGTCTGTCTCCGATCTCAGACCACCTCTCAACTCACTCGCGTGCACCAACCAAATACGCTACATTATTATAAGTCGATCATGGTGAGCGTCGGAAGAAACTGTATTTGGATAGTTCCTCCGTATGAAAGTCCTAGGTGCGACTGTTGTCATTTCTTTGGAGAGGCCGATGAGGCCTAGATGAGGAATTAGGTTCACTTGGCGCACGCGCGTCATGGATCATGGATATCCTCACGACATCAGCCCGTATTTTCATCGCATGATTTTTATTTGTATTCTTGGACTATGGTATAACGTAGACTCAGATACAGCGTAGTTACGACGGGGCAAGGTCTTCCCCTTGTCTCTGAATTAGGGTCACGTTCTCCCCTTTACAACTCTATCATTTAACCGCCATTCGAGGTTGTTTCTCGCAAAACCCATAGAATACCTCCTTACGCAGAACGCTACCCCAAGACGTGAACATCAAAATACCAAATACCATCCGTGTCCTCCGGGTTACTCTGTTAAAATGATTGGACATTCAATACAACCAATACACTTGTCGACGATATAAAAATTCGAAGCATACCTTCAAACCCAGAATCCTCTGGTCGTCAATCATAGCTCTCTTATAGTGATATTCATGCTCGGTCATGACCTCGACGTAGGGCAACGATGACCGCACCTCCTCCTCGAATATAAAGTCAGCGTTGAGCACACTATCCTCCACGTTCAGTGTCATCCGACTTCCATTCGGGAGCTGCTTGCTCCAGTTCCTCTGCTGCAACTGCCCACTCACGGCCGCCAGTGCGCGAGCGGCGCGCACAGCGTACGGATTAAAGTCTCGCACTGTGATCGGTGTCGGCGTGCCTTCCTTCAACGCGACCACACGCTGACCAGCGGTCCTCATTATCCAAGCCGTTGCAGTGCGCTCCCCCTCGAACCACCGTGTCGCGGCGGGGCCCCACGTAGACCATGGTACGTGCACGGGTGTGGGTATGTGTATGGGCTCTGCAGCAGAACACAAGGGCACACGTGTGCGGTGCGCTGCAGGGATATGAGCCAGGAGAGCACGGCGGTGCACAATGAATGTGAGCCAATCCCGCCCCATAGGGTTGTCATAGGACGTATCAAAAATAATGATCGCATTCTCCGCCTTATCACGGAATGGTAGATCGGATGGGGATGAGGTGGCAACGGGACCTGACATGGTAGGGTTTGGTTTTGCGTGAGAGTAGAGGGTGCTGAGTGAGGCGCCTTGAGTGAGCGGAGGAAGGTGGAACATGCACAGAAGCATGAGACGCGCTGTACCATCACCATCGATCACAATCTTTGTTGCTTCGACCAAATTGTTACGCAGGTCAGGGATCACAATGATGTCCTGTGAAAGAACAGAAAAATCTATGTAGGTTCCCGATGGAGAACGAAACTGAAACATGACCTATGAGCAATGTTGGATGGGATGTGATATAACCCCGAAACACTCACGCGGTGTGCCTCGCCCCGTTTCCAGAGAACCACAAAGAACATCTCATCCTCATCCGATTCCTCCAGAAAAGTGATCAAAAGGACAAGGAAGTCCCCAAAGATTTCGATCACGACGTTGCAGATATCGAGGGGCAGGCTTCTCGTGGAGATGAAGATGACGGGTTGCTCGGCAAGGGGATGAGACCGGCCAGTTGAAAAACTCAATAAATGAAATTGAATAATCATATTCCTGTCCGAGGGATGATGCACGTCTTCCTTCCTTCTCTAAAGTCAAACTTGGGTCAAACAAGAGGAGTAGGGAATCGCGCACGCTGCCAGAACTGCTATCAGGTCATGCTCATCCACCGCAAGTCCGAAGCTTAACACCTCTGTTTCAAGACTAAACGCCTTCCACTCCAATTTTTGATCCTGTACATTCGAAAGTGACGGAAGAGTGAGGTATGAGTACCCTGTCGCGGTTCCGTAGTTTGCGTGGTCGAGGAAGAACGCCCCACTGGTGAGGACATGTATTCCAGTCGAAGAAAACGGCACAGATGCCTGTATCGACTTGCGAAAGTTGAGCGTTTCCCATGCTTCTTCCCGCTCCTTGACGAGGCGAAGTCGCTCGGGATAAGATAATCCCGGACTCAAGTCATCGCTTACTGAGCAGCGTTCCATCTGAACAAGATAACGCAATGCAGAGTCGCTGCACAGGCCATGCAAGATCCGACAGGTACGTGCGCACGATATGATGTCGAGGGGGGAAAGATATAAAAGAATGTGGGTCACGAGCTCTGGAGGAATCTGAAGCAGAGAAATTGGCCGCAGAGCCTTGGAAGCATCCATAGAGATTACTGGATGGGAAGGTGTGATGTTCTGAGCATGGCCGCCCGGGGTCATTGGTAGAGGTGGGAATCAAAGAGTAAATTGCTACACTGCCGCCTGTGAGAAATCGATCATACTATACAAGGCAGGCTGACATGTTTGACATCCGGAAGATCCAGCGCTCCATTGAGCGCCCTTCAAGTCGTGAGGACTCACTGTCATGTCGGTTAACGTTCCTCGAGCTCACCTCGCGTCGCACCCACCCTCAAACGGAGGACTCTCGTGGATCCAAAAACGGCAGCCTACCATGGTGGTGCATCCAGCATATTTCCCCGTTGTCATGTGACCCCAGATTTCGCAACCCAACGGCAAACACGACGAAACCGATATCTCACAACTTTCTCTATTTACTCTCATCCTTACGCAATCTCATTCAACCCGAATTCGATGACTTCGCTGCCCAAGATGTCCTCCCCACTCAGTATTGCACACCGACTGAGCTCGACTCGTTGCGGTGGTCGGTGGAGATTCCTGGGGAATGGATGATGATGCATCGATGATGATCCGCACTGTAGTACCCTTACTGCATCCTGCCACAGTGTGTCCCAACAAGATTCATAAAACGCATTTCATACTAAACCTTCACTAGCATCTCCAGTTATGGGCCGTCTCGAGGCAAGGAATACCTCCTGGGAATCATCCACGGTTGCGTCGGTGCCATCGACACATTGCCTCCTTCACGACATCACGATTTTAACGACTTTGCTGCTCATGTGAATGGTTCCGCTCTCACACAATGGAACGTCTGAGTCAGACTGGGGCTTCCGGTAGGGATGGCAACGAAGTGCGTCTTCTTCTACTCCTTTCCTCCCCTCGATTCAGATCTCTCACATCTCGCCACGTCCCACAGAACCCTCTCCAACGTCTTTTCCTTCATCACCGACGCAATTGGTTATACAAACACGAACGTTTCTATTTCCAGCTGCGATGATCCCACAGAGACGACTGACACAATATCGACCGCCCAACTCGGCGCTATGCGTGGCCCTCACATTGTAGAACACATCTACCGTCGGCGTAGGCGGTGGACCGGTCTTCGTCATATACAACCTGGACACGAGCTCCACCGCTGCGGTCGCACCGGCTCCGATCAAGCTCACTACACGGAGAAAGACCGTGCGACCGTGCGAGGGTCTAACGCGGTGCCGTCGAACAGTAGTAGCGGGGATAGAAATGGTCAGCACGGAAATGGTGCGATGGACGCGAAAGAGGGGAACTTTTGAATCGGGTATTCAACGCGATTCTCATCAACTTTTCGGAGTGCTCTCTTAAGCGGACTGATTATGGCCTTTTTCTTTCTTTGTTGGGTTTAGGGCGTAATACATGACTTGATGGATGCGTCGGCAATGGTAGTACAAGTGACCGTACTGTCTACCCATTTACGAGTTTTTGAGCTGTGTACGGGTACAGCGACAATACAGTACGTATATGATATGCTAAGCTACTCGCATAGGATTAGGATGTGGTGTGGTACCCTGGGATTTGTCTTTCCAAGGTTAGCATGGCCATCATCGATGAATGTTAATGACATCAGAAAATACTGCAGTTGGGTACCCCGAAATATAATTCCTAGACGACGCGCCTATTAGTATCCACGTTTGAACGAGGAATCGAACCAACGTCATTTAGCTCGCTCCCATTCGGCACGGCACGTACCCAAATCCAATATCCGTCTATTTTCCGAGTCTGTTTGCTGGCTGCCTTGCTACTGTATGACGAAGTACCGTGTGCACATGTATCTAAATTCAGGTCGCATTCTCAATTTCTCGAGTGAACTCCACAAGTTTAACATTCAGTGTACAGTTGTTTTACAAATTCCCAGAATGTCCCAGTATGCTACCCCAAGACGTGGACGTCGAAAAACGGTACAAGCTCTTTTTTTTGGCTCGTCTATAAAGGATCGAAAGTCAACACACCGGCCAACGGCATAAAGATTCGAAGTGTACCTGGAAACCCAGAATCCTCTCCTCATCCATTATAACACCATCATACTCATATTCACCTTGGGTCCTAACCTCGACATAGGGCAACGACGACCACACATCTTCTTCGAATATAGAAACCGCAACGAGCACACTGCCCTCCACTTTGAGGGACATCGTGCTTCCATTTGGAAGCTGCTTGCTCCAGTTCCCCTGCTGCGATCGCCCACTTGCAGATGCCAGTGCACGAGCGGTGCGCACAGCATATGGATTAAAGTCTCGCACTATGATTGGCGTCGGCATACGATCCTCCAACATGACCGCCCGTTGGCCAGCCGTCGTCTCTATGTAGTGCATTCGCGTGGGATTCCCCATGAACAAGCGCGTCACAGGGGGGCCCCAAATAGACCATGGCACCTCCACGAGCGCGGGCGCGGGCTCAGGGGTGGAAAAGAAGGGCGCACATGCTCTGTGCGCCACGGGGATATGAGTAAGAAGCGCACGGCGGTGCACAATAAGTGTAAGCCAATCCAACTCAGCCCTGAATGAGTGGTCGTAGGACAAATTGAAAATAATGATCGCATCCTCCGCCTTGTCATGAAACGGTCGATCGGTTCGGGATGAGACGACAGGAGGTCCTGAACCAGTTGGTTTTTGTTCTGCGCCACAGTAGAAATGGAAAAGTGAGGCGTTTTGAACGAGTGGAGGAAGGTGGAGTACGCATAGAAGCACGAAGTGGGGTGTATCATCATTACCGATGACAATCTTGGCTACTTCAAACGTATGTTGGATCAAATTTGGAATCACGAGGGTGTCTTGCGAGAGGTGACTGAAATGTCTATAAGTTCCCTTTTCAGGAGACCTGAGCTGAACATGAGGCATCAGCGGATGGTGGACGAATTTGAAGGAACCCCGGAAGTCTCACAGAATACGTCAATCCCGATTTCCAGCGCACAAGGAAGAATATGTCCTGGTTCCTACTCCGTCCAGAGAACGTAATCAACAGGATGACGAAGTCCCCAACAATTTCAATCTGGAAGCTCCGTCTGTCAAGAGGTAGGACCTTCTTGTCGATGAAGATGACGGGTTGCTGGGCAAGGGGATGAGGCTGGCCAGTTGAAAAACTCAATAACCGCAATTCCAGGGTCGCAATCCTCTCAGATGGACGATGCATATCTTCTTTGCTTCTCTAAAATCAGCGCTGGATGGAAAGGAAGAACAAGAAACGCTCACGCAGTCAGAGCTACTATCATATCGTGCTCATACACCGCGAGTTCAATCTTTAAGACCTCAGCTCCAAAGTTATGCCTCTTCCACTCGAATTTTTGATCCTGTGCGTCGGATAGCGACGGAAGAGTGACATAGGAGTGCCCCACAGTGGGCTGGTGGCCCTGACAGTCGAGTGTAGTGCCGAGTAAGAGCACTCCACCAGTAAAGCTCCCGGGCCAGTAATTGGACCAATCGAATGGAATGGGGATGTTGATGGATCTATGGAAAGTAAGCGTCGCCCATGCTTCCTCTCGCTTCTCGAGAATACGAAGACGTTCGGGATAAGATAAACCTGGACTCATGTCGTCGCTTACGGCGCTGCGTTCCATCTGAACGAGATAGCGGAAGGTAGAGTTGCCGCACAGGTCATACAGCATATGACATGTACGTCGGCATGATATAATGTCGAGGGGAGGGAGGTATAGAAGGATGCGAGCCACGAGCTCCGGAGGAAAGTCGAGTAGAGAAATTGGTCGTGCGGCCAGGCGGGCATCGACAGAAATGACTTGATGAGGTGTGGTGCTCTGAGTTGAATATCTGTGTCCACTCATGTCGGTCCGAACGAGTGAATCTTGTGGATTTGAGTCATCTTCGTGGCCCTTTAAACCATGTGGATTTATAACCGAACACTGGGTGGGGTGATGACTCGGAAAGTCAACATTTTCAGATATAAAAGATGCTGATGCGGATTGAGGGGGTGCATCTGTTGCAAGCGACGGGGTTAAACAAGGTGAATCAACTACCATGACCTAGGAACGCATTACTCACTTGGCCTATGAGTTATCTTGGAAAGCATTGCCACTCTGACGATTTGTGGGTCGTCATTTTTGGCGGGCGACAAATCTTTTTATATGCCCTCTGTGAGAAGAAAGGAAAGCGTGATACGAGCAGGTGCTTACAACATAGATCTGTCTGTATCTCCGCGTTCGAGCCCTGCAGGTGATTTTCTACTGCATCCGGTTCGAGGGCCTCCAGAGACTGTACATATGAGCAAGACGACGCAAGTATCATATGATCTTTGTTCACATTACTGTCACAGATCCCGCTGATCCGGGCCAAGTCAACATCATGGACAAGAACCATATCGCAATCAGGCGATCGCTGTGAACTCGAAGTTACGAAGTCCACATGTATGGCTGAAGACTTCATTACTCACCCCGGCGACATAGTCAAATATTAAGTGAAGAGGGTCCTGATACTTTGAGGAATAATCAATGGCTCAAAAAGGTTACTGAGAACAGGATATTTCACCTCCGAAACAGTGGGTATCGATATAAGCTCCACGTCAGGCCCTGAGTCCCACCCATCCCCATCCCCATCTGTCGAGGGTTGGGCCGCTGCTTTAAGATGTTTTGGAAATATCCCAAGGGTACGAGCAACACGAAACCCTCGGATAAATATACATTGATCCTCGGGTAGGTTCTAACAGACACCAGAAAATAGTTGCGATAAGGCTCGTTGGCTCCTGGAAATGGCATGCTAACGTACCTTCCCACTAGGTCCTTTATTCAACACTGCACCCCGAATTCGCTCGGAAGAGACCTGCCAGCTGATTCTACATTCAGGGCCATGGGTTACTTCGACCCCAAAGGATACCTCTGCATCCAGCTGATTCTTCAGGAAAGCAACATTAGTCCAAGATCTCGCGCGATCACAGCCGGTGACTAATATGAGTTCTTCCATCTGCTCGATTCCAAGTTCAAGCTGTCGTACGAAGGCAAACCATCGATCGATGTGCGCTACCATCCACTTGCCAAAGGCCTCCCGCGCAAGAGTGTCCTGACGTTGAGCCGGTACTGGAAGGGATAATACTGCGCCTCCTCGTCTGCTTTTGCACAAAAATGAGGCCTGCGGGCAGTCGTCTGGGCTGTGAACATATCAGTGGTAAGAAATTTTGAACAATGTATGGCAACCACCCAAGGGCCCGAACGTCTGCTTCAAGAGCGGTCATCTCGATCCCAGCTGAATAGTAATGGCTAGAACTGAGCGTGCCACGGATAATATGGCCGGGCAGTTTGGGGATTAGTGGTTCATGGTATTCTGGTACGCCGGACTGGTGAGATGGATGGTCCGCAGAAAGAAGGGCATTGAAAAGTCGGTGGAATCTGCCTTCACGTATGAAACCGACGTCTCCAACCTCCACGAGGTCATACAGGCTTGATGGACTGGGCTCCCACAGGGCATAACCATATGTAGGATACTTGAATGCGAGTTGTCCACGGAAGATGTCGTAGTGGGTCATTGGCGGAGGTGGGGAAGTGGCAGGGATCAGGCGCCGGCGCCTGTGGGAAATCGATTATTTGTTGGTTGATGGGGTGTCTGCTATACAAGGCAGTCAAGTCGCGTCGGGACAGGGATGGATATCATCCGGGAGATCCAGCGCTCACAGCTAGCGCCTCTTCAGTTCATATCCTATCCTACACCATGTGTGCCCGTCGCGGGCGGGCCACAATAGCCTGAGTGTGTTCCATCAATTCACGCTAGTGAGTCATCTGTGTCTTGTTTAACGAGAACTTGAGTAGCGGGAGTAATGGCGGTAAAGGTAAAGGCGGAAGTAGCACAGTGAGCCTCGGAGTTCCGCGGCCGTTGTTCATGTTCAAGTCGTCGAATTGGCGATCCTCGCTAAGAAATGCGGCGCCCCAAACACATTATAAGCATCCCCTCCTCCCCTTTCTTTAACTTTATTTATTGCATTCATTCGACATGGTTCTAGGTGAATGATAGCGCAGTCAAACGGTCACCTTCATGTTGCGATGCTCGGATTCGAGCTTGCCCGAGCCATGCACCTGTGGAGCGCACAATATTGGAAGAATAAAGAAATCATAAATTGCTCAGACTCATAATAGTATAAAGCTTGTGTAGATACATTGGGGAACGCTCGTGCGTTTGTACCCCTACAAATACATCGTTGTCGCTACGAAAACCTCGACACTTCACCCCGGCCAATGGTGACTCATATTTCCCCGTTGTCATGTGACCCCAGATTTCGCAACCCAACGGCAAACACGACGAAACCGATATCTCACACTGGCAATTTTCTCTATTTACTCTCATTCTTACGCAATCTCATTCAACTCGAATTCGATGACTTCGCTGCCCAAGATGTCCTCCGCACTCAGTATTGCATACCGACTGAGCTCAACTCGTTGCGGTGGCCGGTGGGGATTCCTGGGGAATGGATGATAGTGATCCCTACTGTAGTACCCTTACTGTATCCTGCCGCAGTGTGTCCCAACAAGATTCATAAAACGCATTTCATACTGAACCTTCACTAGTACCTCCAGTTATGGGCCGTCTCGAGGCAAGGAATACCTCCTGGGAATTATCCACGGTTGCGTCGGTGCCATCGACACATCGCCTCCTTGACAACATCGCGATTTTAACGACTTTGCTGCTTATGTGAATGGTTCCGCTCTCACACAACGGAACTTCGTGATGCCGATGATGACCGCGACCACGACACCGCAAGTGACTAGGCGGCGCAGTGGCTACAGTAATAGCCTGTCCCGTTATTCAGCAGCGAGCGCTTCAACGACAACAACGAAGCATATGCCGAGAAGAACTGTATCTTGTCGTTAATGCTTGGAGGTTCCGTTCTCGACAGTGCGCGAGATACTCCAACGACTCGCGTCGTTGAGTCAGACTGGGGCATCCGGTGGGGATGGCAACGAGTGCGTCTTCTTCTACTCCCTTCCTCCCCTCAATTCACATCTCTCACATCTCGCCACGTCCCACAGAACCCCCTCGAACGTCTTTTCCTTCATCACCGACGCAATTGGTTATACAAACACGAACATTTCTATTTTCAGCTGCGATGATCCCACAGAGACGACTGACACAATATCGACCGCCCAACTCGGCGCTGTGCGTGGCCCTCACCATGTAGAACACATCTACCGTCGGCGTAGGCGGTGGACCGGTCTTCGTCACATACAACCTGGACACGAGCTCCACCGCTGCGGTCGCACCGGCTCCGATCAAGCTGATTGCATGAAAAAAGACCGTGGGACCGTGCGAGGGTCGAACGCGGTGCCGTCGAACAGTAGCAGCGGGGATGGAAATGGTCAGCACGGAAATGGTGCGATGGACGCGAAAGAGGGGAACTTTTGAATCGGGTATTCAACGCGATTCTCATCAGCTTTTCGGAGTGCTCTCTTAAGCGGACTGATTATGGCCTTTTTCTTTCTTTGTTGGGTTTAGGGCGGGACACAGGACTTCATGAATGCGTCGGAAATGGTGAATGAGTGACTGTACTGTCTACCTATTTACGAGGTTTTGAGCTGTGTACGGGTACAGCGACAATACAGTACGTATAATGATATGCTAAGCTACTTGTATGGGATTAGGATGTGGCGTGGTACCCCGCGAATTGTCTTTCCAAGACTACCATGCCCATCATTGATGAATGTTGAACGTTGATGACATCAGAAAATAGTTGGGTAGCCCCCTTCCTGGACGATGCGCCTATTAGTATCCACGTTTGAACGAGGAATTGAACCAACATCATTTGGCTCGCTCCCATTCGGCATGGAACGTACCCAAATCCAATATCAGTCTAGTTTCTCCTTGCTACCCGCCTTCTAATTTAATACCTTTGGACCATGTCTCGCATGCAGCATGGACACAGTGTATTAGCAACTGTATGACGAAGTACCGTGTGCATATAGGTCGCGGTCTCAATTTCCTGGCTCGAGTGAACTCCACAAGTCTTACATTCAGTGTACAGTTGTTTTACAAACTCCAGAATGTCACAGTACGCTACCCCAAGACGTGGACGTCGAGATACGGTGCAACAAGCTCGTCTTCTTGGCTCATCTGTAAAATATCGCAAGTCAACACACCGGCCAGCGACATAAGGACTCGAAGCGTACCTGGAAACCCAGAATCCTCTCCTCATCCATTACAACACCATCATACTCATACTCACCTTCGGTCACAACCTCGACATAGGGTAACGACGACCACACATCTTCTTCGAATATAGAACCCGCACCGAGCACACTGCCCTCCACTTTGAGGGACATCGTATTTCCATTGGGAAGCTGCTTGCTCCAGTTCCCCTGCTGCGATTGTCCACTTGCAGATGCCAGTGCGCGAGCGGCACGCACGGCATACGGATTAAAGTCTCGCACTATGATTGGCGTCGGCATATGATCTTCCAACATGACCGCACGCTGGCCAGCTGTTGTCACTATGTAGTGCATTCGTGTGTGATTGCCCACGAAGAAGCGTGTCGCAGGGGGGCCCCAAATAGACCATGGCACCTCCACGACCGCAGGCGTGGGCTCGGGGGTGGAACAGAAGGGCGCACATGCTTTGTGCGCCGCGGGGACATGAGTAAGAAGCGCACGGCGGTGCACAATAAGTGTGAGCCAATCCAACTGAGCCCTGGAGGAGCAATCATAGGACAAATTGAAAATAACGACTGCATCCTCCGCCTTGTCATGAAACGTTCGATCGGATCGGGGTGAGACGACAAGTGGTTCTGAACCGGGTGGGTTTGGTTCTGCGCGACAGTAAGAATGGAGGAGCGAGGTGTTTCCAATGAGTGGAGGAAGGTGGAGTACGCATAGAAGCACGAAGTGGGGCGGTGTATCATCACCGATCACAATCTTGACTATTTCGAGCGTATTTTGGATCAAATTTGGAATCACAAGGGTGTCTTGCGAGAGGTGACTGAAATGTTTATAAGTTCCTTTTTTGGGAGACCCGAGCTATAGTAAACATAAAGTATCGGCGATGACGGACGAATTTGCAGTAACCCAGGACCACTCACATTATGCGTCAGGCCCGTTTTCCAACACACAAGGGAGAATATGTCCTCGTTCCTACTCTCATTAAGAAACGTAATCAACAGGATGAGGAAGTCTCCAACAATTTCAATGTGGGAGCTCCGTCTGTCAAGAGGTAGAATCTTCTTGTCGATAAAGATGACAGGTTGCTCGGCAAGGGGATGCGGCTGCCCAGTTGACAAACTCAATAGCCGCAATTCTAAGGTCGTATTCCTCTCAGATGGACGATGTACATCCTCTTTGCTTCTCTAAAATCAACACTGGATAGAAAAGAAGAACAAGAAACGCTCACACTGTCAGAGCTGCTACCATATCGTGCTCATGCGCCGCGAGTTGAATCTCTACGACCTCAGCTCCAAAGTTATGCCTCTTCCACTCGAATTTTGGATCCTGTGCGTCGGACAGCGACGGAAGAGTGACACAGGAATGCCCCACAGTGTTCTCACAGTCGAGTGTAGTGCCGAGTAAGAGCACTCCACCAGTCAAGCTCCCGGGCCAGTAATTGGACCAATTGAATGGAATGGGGATGTTGATGGATCTATGAAAATTAAGCGTCGCCCATGCTTCCTCTCGCTTCTCGAGAATACGAAGACGTTCGGGATAAGATAAACCTGGACTCATGTCGTCGCTTACGGCGCTGCGTTCCATCTGAACGAGATAGCGGAGGTTAGAGTTACCGCACAGGTCATACAGCATGCGACATGTGCGTCGGCATGACATAATGTCGAGGGGAGGAAGGAATAGAAGGATGCGAGTCATGAGCTCTGGAGGAAAATCAAGAAGAGAAATCGGTTGTGGGGCCGGTTGGGCATCGGCATAAATGGCTTGAGGAGGTGTGGTGTTCTGAGTTGAATATTTGTGTCTACTCATGTCGGTCCGAACGAGTGAATCTAGTAGGTTCGAGTCATCCTCGTGGCCCTTTAAACCATGTGGATTTATAACCGAACACTGGGTGGGGTGATGACTCGGAAAGTCAACGTTTTCAGATATAAAAGTTGCTGATGCGGATTGAGGGGAAGCATCTGTTGCAAGCGACGGGGTTAAACAAGGTAATTCAACTACCATGGCCTAAGAACGCATGCCTCACTTGGCTTATGAGGTATCATAGAAAGCATTGCCACTCTGATGACTTGTGGGTCGTCATTTTTGGCAGGCAACAAATCTTATAATATGCCTTCTGTGAGAAGAAAGGAAAGTGTGACACGAACAGGTGCTTACAACATAAATCTGTGTGTATCTCCGCGTTCGATCCCTGCAGGTGATTTTCTACTACATCCGGTTGGATGGTCTCCAGACCTTTGTTCACATTACTGTCACAAATCCCGCTGATCCGGGCCAGGTCAACATCATGGACAAGAACCATATCGCAATCAGGCGATCGCTGTGAATTCAAAGTTACGAACTACAAATGTATGGCTGAAGTCTTCATTACTCACCCCGGCGACATAGTCGAATATTAAGTGAAGAGGGTCCTGATACTTTGAGGAATAGTCAATCGCTCAAAAAATGTACTGAGAACAGGATATTTCACCTCCGAAACAGTGGGTATCGATATAAGCTCCACGTCAGGCCCTGAGTCCCACCCATCCCCATCCCCATCTGTCGAGGGTTGGGCCGCTGCTTTAAGATGTTTCGGAAATATCCCAAGGGTACGAGCAACACGAAACCCTCGGATAAATATACATTGATTCTCAGGTAGGTTCTAACAGGCACAAGAACATAGCTGCGATAAGGCTCGTTGGCTCCTGGAAATGGCATGCTAACGTACCTTCCCACTAGGTCCTTTATTCAACACTGCACCCCGAATTCGCTCGGAAGAGACCTGCCAGCTGATTCTACATTCAGGGCCATGGGTTACTTCGACCCCAAATGATACCTCTGCATCCAGCTGATTCTTCAGGAAAGCAACATTAGTCCAAGATCTCGCGCGATCACAGCCGGTGACTAATATGAGTTCTTCCATCTGCTCGATTCCGAGTTCAAGCTGTCGTACGAAGGCAAACCATCGGTCGATGTGCGCTACCATCCACTTGCCAAAGGCCTCCTGAGCAAGAGTGTCCTGACGTTGAGCCGGTACTGGAAGGGATAATACTGCGCCTCCTCGTCTGCTTTTGCACAAAAATGAGGCCTGTGGGCAGTCGTCTGGGCTAGAAACATATCAGCGGTAAGACAATTTGAACAATGTATGGCAACCACCCAAGGGCCCGAACGTCTGGCTCAAGAGCGGTCATCTCGATCCCAGCTGAATAGTAATGACTGGAACTGAGCGTGCCATGGATAATATGGTCGGGCAGTTTGGGGATTAGTGGTTCATGGTATTCTGGTACGCCCGACTGGTGAGATGGATGGTCGGCGGATAGAAGAGCATTGAAAAGTCGGTGGAATCTTCCCCCGCGTATGAAACCGACATCACCAACCTCCACGAGGTTATACAGCCTTGATGGACTAGGTTCCCACAGGGCATAACCATATGCAGGATACTTGAATGCGAGTTGTCCACGGAAGATGTCGTAGTGGGCCATTGGCGGAGGTGGGGAAGTGGCGGGGATCAGGGGCCGCCGCCTGTGGGAAATCGATTATTTGTTGGTTGATGGGGTGTCTGCTATACAAGGCAGTCAAGTCGCGTCGGGACAGGGTTGGATATCATCTAGGAGATCCAGCGCTCACAACTAGCGCCCCTTCAGTTCATATTCTATCCTACACCATGTGCCCGTCGCGGGCGGGCCACAATAGCCTGAGTGTGTTTCATCAATTCAGGCTAGTGAGTCATCTGTGTCTTGTCTAGCGAGAACTTGAGTAGCGGGAGTAATGGCGGTAAAGGTAAAGGTGGAAGTGGCAGAGTGAGTCGGAGCCTCGGAGTTCCGCGGCGGTTGTTCATAAGATACGTGGCGCCCCAAATACATTATAAGCACCCCCTCCTCCCATTTCTTTAAATTCATTTATTCCATTTTATTCGACATGCTTCTAGGTGAATGATAGCGCAGTCAAACGGTCACCTTCACCCCGGCCAATGGTCAAACCGGCCAAGCGGTCAAGCGGGGTCAAGAATAGACAGTTAAACGGGCCGGGCCGCCTTCGCGCCGTCACATGACTACGCCCCTGATGTTTCCCACTGGCATGTCTGGCTATTTCTGGTTTAGTTCTCAGTTTGTCCCGCCCCGCGCGGCGCCTACTGGTGACGCGCAAGTCAACACCACACCACTGCCTATCACACCCCTATCTTTGGTCCCTGTTGTCGAATCTGCTGCACCTTTCAAAAACCATACACGTCCTCTTGATTCTATGGAGTGATTCGCGCCGGTTCTAAGAACATCCATATTCCGTTGTATTGACTAATCACGATGTCTGCAGTAAATTTGCCCAAGTCAGAGTGGCAGAACGAATGGGTACTTCGTAATATCACTTTGCTTGATGCTCGACAGGTGAGCGTATAGACATATTGGGACACATGACATGGCTAAAGACAAAGGGAAAGTGAAGGGAGGAAGAGTGTGATGAAAGGGAGTCGACACGCGAGGGATGGATGAGAGTGCAGTTCCGAGAGAGCTCACTGAACACTGGAAGGACAAGAACAAAAGCAGCATAGTACGATTTCCAAACGGTGAACATGCGTTGAGGCTGTAAATTGTCAGCCCCATTAACCGCAAACTTTATCAATGCGTAACTTTGTGGTCGCACCCCAGGTAAAAACTACCTCAGCCCCCGAATTCGCAAGGATGTATATGCCACATTCGACGAAACAATCCCATTCAGTTGGTTCAATAGTCCAGCAGTTGTGGTTGTGGTTTTCAGACCTTCAGCGTCTGTGTGTGGATGCTTGGACTCAGAATAGCTTGCTTGCCCGCTTTGTGCAATCTGTTGTCTTCACAATTATGTCTTTTTGCGACGTGACAATACTGGCTCTCGTTTACTTCATGTTCTTTTGTGTGGCAAATCACCATGTTCATTTCGCGCAAACATGATTAAAAGAGTTCTGGAGTGGACGCACCCTCCCATCATAGACCCCTCCCCGGATGGGATGGCGCGAACAGCGAAAGTCAGTATTCATCTCGCCCACCGCCTGAATCAAGTAACATAGTCCCGCCCGCAGATAGACACCCCACAACCTCTGCCTTGTCGCTCTCTACTGGCCCTGGCGGTATGAGCTACCTTTGGCACGGTCCGACACCTCCTGTATGCGATGTGATGTCTACAGGTATGGACAGTGCCACGTATATGGGCGGTAGTGGAGTTGAAGGAATACAGACTGATATGGACAGGTTCCATTTACTTTTCTCTTCCCTTTGATTAACTATGGACATGTGTATTTAGCGTGTATTTACTGTATAAAAGGGCAAGCATGCACACGCCCAAGCAGACCGCTTGTTTCTTGACTCCCTTTCATTGTGGCGCACTCACCTGTCGCCTTTCTTATATTTCTTAGTTAGTTTCTTCCCTTTCATCCAAAGGACACCTTGTTCTGCAGTAGTATAAATAGCGCTTGTGCTAGAATGTAATCATCATCAAACTGCTCTCAAAAACTCCCCATCTGTCTTCAAGCTCCTTCTTGTGTCATCGCTTATCTCCATTCGCGTGCTGCCATCCAAAACCCCTTCTTAGATTTGCTCTTAAAGCTCCTGCGCTTTGTGTTATGATTCTAGGTGGTTCGTCATGGGCGGAGCAGTTCATGCCGACAGGGTTGGAGACAAGTACAGCATTTAGCTGGGGCGACAACACCGACTTCGAGCCCTATGTCGCATCTCAACAAAGTGAATCGATTGAACGCCGGAAAGTTCATGATTTTCTCCAAGAAACAATATTTAAGCATCCCTTTGCTGATCTTTTTTTTTTTTTTTTTTTTTTTTTTTTTTTGAAATCGATTATTGTGCGCCTCGGGGTACAGAACCCCACGTAGCACTTCTGGTATGTACTTGTGACTGTGATGTTTATGTATGTAAAGCAAATGCTATTGGCTTGTTCGCATTCCCCCATAACCCTGTTATCGTTGCGTGACATCTACTGTAGTGTTGAAGGCCAGACACGAGAGATGGCACGTCAGGATGCCTCGTAGTTCGTGGGAGCGTCTCCAAAATGGTCCTTTTATGGAGTTACTGCTCTCATCGGCTGCCCGTGTGTCGGCTCGACACTTGAGTTTGATGTTCACACCTGTGATGAACAGCAAGTGTTTTGACGTAACAAGGGGACGTAGTGTGAGTGAGCGTGTTGTGCCATTCAGGGATATTTCACCAGCATATTATCTGTAGCGCGTTTCTCGTGTAGCCGTCTTGCTCTAGACAGCCGTTTGCTCACCTGGTGTTCTTTTGAGATGTCCTGTACTGCTTATAAAGTTGGCCAACGGTATTGCCAGGTCTGGGTCTCCCAGCAGCGTTTCTAGCGTCATGAGCTTTTTCTTCTTCTTCACTTGCTGATTGAGTGCCCATCTTTCGTGCGCGTAGCTGGGGCATCTTAAGAGGAAGTGCGTTACGGTTTCTTCATATTCCCCACAGGCTGGGTGTCGCGACCGCGGCCTTCGGCCGCAATCGTGACTACCGCACAAGCACGTGCGCAAGTACCCATGACACACCTGCCTCCTGTAACACCCAAGCTAAAGAGGGGATCGCTAGCGATACCTCTAAGTCCACAAGTCCTGCCCCTAAAGCTAAGCTATAGTCAAGTGTTGAAGTCAAACCCGGGGTCACGTGATCCTGGGAAACCTCATGTGACCCTGTCACAAGATCGGTCATGTGACCCCTCCGCACTTTCGAGATCACGTGATGTGTCACGTGCTCAAGTCCAGTCACGTGCCCCTAATGGACAAGTGGTCCGGATGGCGCAAACGGACTGCTTCGGGAAAGCAGTCCACCCTGTTACCAATGTCTGGAAGACAATCGGAATGACCAAGTCAACCCTGAGATCCCCGACCCAATCAGAAGGGCTTACGGGGCTGCACAGCATTGCGCAGCAGCCTTACTCATCTGCGCAGCAATCACGCCATTGC
>QFFA01001858.1:0-18737 GCA_003316565.1 Russula foetens | reverse complement strand
GACATGTGCGGCGGCATGATATAATGTCGAGGGGAGGAAGGAATAGAAGGATGTGAATCACGAGCTCTAGAGGAAAGTCAAGCAAACAAATTTGTCGTGGGGACGGTCGTGCATCGACAGAAATGACTTGATGAGGTGTAATGTTCTGAGTTGAATATCTGTGTCCACTCATGTCGGTCCGAACGAGTGAATCTTGTAGGTTTGAGTCATCTTCGTGGTCCTTTGAACCTTGTGGATTTATAACCGAACACTGGGTGGGGTGATGAAAGTCGACATTTTCAGATATAAAAGATGCTGATGCGGATTGAGGGGAAACATCTGTTGCCAACGACGGGGTTAAACAAGGTGATTCAACTATGGCCTAAGAACACATTACTCACTTGGCTTATCAGTCATCATAGGAAGCATCGCCACTCTGACGTTTCCAGATGCAATGAGTACCCGTATCTGATCGGACTTCGAATGAAGGTCTTGCTACACACCAGTTGCGGATGCTCTCTGCAGGTGATCCACGGGTGGCTGTGCTGAACTCGAGTTATCTGGCACCGTTTGAGGTCACCTTCAAGTTGACCTACTACTACCAGAGAAACACCCTGTATTTGTTATAGAACCCTTTTTGGAAAGCTTCCTATACAAGGCAGTTAATTCGCATCGTAGGCTCGTAGCCTTCTTCGAGCTCACCTCACGTCCCTCCTCAAACGGAGGACTCTCGTGGTTCCAAAAAACGGCAGCCCACCAAAGACCAGCGTCGTTTCTGGCATGGCGTCATGATCAACCGTTTTATCCACTGGCAGGTCCGCGGTCTCCCTTTAATTACAACGCGCACGCGCCATTATTTCCCCGTTGTCATGTGACACACACCGGATTTCGAAAACGGTCTTTCAACGCAACGGCAAACTCGTCACTCGTCGAAACCGATATCTCACAAATTTCTCCATCTACTCTCATCCTTACGCAACCTCGTTCAGCCGAATTCGATGATTTTCTTGCCCAAGATGTCCTCCCCACTCAGTATTGCACACCGACAGAGCTTAACTCGTTGCGGGAGATTCCTGGGGAATGGATGATAGTGTTCCTTAGTACCCTTACTGCATCCTGCCACAGTGTGTCCCAACAAGATTTATAAAACGTGTTTAATACTAAATTTTACCGGTATTTCCAGTTATGGACCGTTTCGAGGCAAGGAATATTTCCTGGGCATCATCCACAGTTGCGTCGGTGCCATCGACATATTCAACAAATCGCCTCGTGCGCGACATGGCGATTTCAGCGACTTCGCTGCTTATGTGAATGGTTGCGCTCTCACACAATGGAACGTTGACCACGACACTTCACTTGACTACGCGGCCCAGTGGCTACGTACTAGCTCGTCCCATCATTCAGCAGTGAGCAGTTCAACGACAAGATGCTTGTCGTCTTGAGTCTCGACAAGAACGGAGCATGTACCGAAAATAACTGCATCTTGCCGTTGGCGCCTGGGGGTGCCGTTCCCGACAGTACGCAACGACTCCGACGTCCTACATGCATCACTCCTTTCTCTCCAACTGGGAGCTCCGGTTGCTCCGTCATAGGGATACCAACAAGTGCGTCTTCCGCTGCCCCCTTCCTCCCCCTTCCTCAGTTCACATCTCGCCACGTCCCACAGAGCCCCCTCGAACGTCTTTTCCTTCATCACCGACGCAATTGGTTATACGAACACGGTCATTTCTATTTCGAGCTGCGATTACCCCACAGACACGACCGATATCATACGCGGCCGCTCAACCTGGCGCTATACGTGGCCCTCACCGCGCAGAATACATCCGCCGTCGTCAGAGGCCGTGGACCGGTCGTCGTCACATCCAGCCTGAACACCAGCTTCATCGCAACGGTCACTCCGGCTCCGGTCAAACTCACAGTACGGAGAAGACTGCCTACTGGGGGAACTGCGCGAGCCGTCGAACAGAAGTAGCGGGAGTGGCAACGTTCAGCGCGGAAATGGTTCAGTGGACGCGAAAGAAGGAAACATTTGTACTGTCGTATTCAACGTGATTCTTTTCAGCTTTCCGGCGCGCTTCTGGCCTGAGCGGACTGACCATGACCATTTTTCTTTCATTTCTGCGTTTAAGGTGTAACACCGGACTTCATGGATGCGTCGGCAATGGCAGTATGGATGACTGTATCGTCTACCTTTTTACGAGATTTGGAGCTGGGTACAATAATGACAATACATCACGTACATGACTGCTAAGTTACTTGTATAAGTTTAGGATGTGGCATGGTACCCCGGGTATTTGTCTCTAAATTCAGGTCGCGTTCTCAATTTCGGGGCTCGTGCCAGGTGAACCTCCACAAGTTCAAGATTCAGAAAATAGTGATTTTACAAATTCACAGAATATTCCAGTACGCTACCCCAAGACGTGAACGTCGAAAAACGATGTAATAAGCTCATCTTCTTGGCTTGTCTATAAAAGATCGAAGGTCAACACACCAGTCAACGACATAAAGATTCGAAGCGTACCGGGAAACCCAGAATCCTCTCCTCATCCATCATGACGCCATCATACTGATATTCACCTTGGGTCACAACCTCGACATAAGGCAACAACGACAACACATCTTCTTCGAATATAGAACCTGCAGTGAGCACACTGCCCTCCACTTTGAGGGACATCGTATTTCCATTTGGAAGCTGCTTGCTCCAGTTCCCTTGCTGCGATTGCCCACTTGCAGATGCCAGCGCACGAGCAGCTCGCACAGCATATGGATTAAAGTCTCGCAATATAATTGGCGTCGGCATACGATCTTCCCACATGGCAGCCCGCTGGCCAGACGTCGTCCCTATCCAGTGCAGTTGCGTGGGATCCCCCACGAACAAGCGCGTCGCAGAGGGGCCCCAAATAGACCATGGCACCTCCACGAGCGCGGGCGCAGGCTCTGGGGTCGGACAGAAGGGTGCACATGCTCTGTGTGCCACGGGGACATGAGTAAGAAGCGCACGGCGGTGCACAATAAGTGTGAGCCGATCACTCTGAGTCCCGAATAAGTGGTCGTAGGACAAATTGAAAATGACGATCGCATCCTCCGCCTTGTCATGAAACGGTCGATCAGATCGGGATGAGACGACAAGAGGTCCTGAACCAGTTGGGTTTGGTTCTGCGCGACAGCAGAATCCGGAGAGTGAGGCGTTTTGAATGAGTCGAGGAAGGTGGAGCGCGCATAGAAGCACGAAGTGGGGTATATCATCATTATCGATGACAATCTTGGCTATTTCGAACGTATGTTGGATCAGATTTGGAATCACAAGCGTGTCTTGCGAGAGGTGACCGAATTCTGCGTAAGTTCCCTTTTCGGGAGACCGGAGCTGAACATGAAGTATCAGCGATGGTGGACGAATTTGAAGGAACCCCGGAATCTCACACAATACGTCAATCCCGTTTTCCAGCGCACAAGGAACAACATGTCCTGGTTCCTACTCCGTTCAGAAAACGTAATCAACAGGATGAAGAAGTCCCCAACAATGTCAGTGTGAATGCTCCGCAGCTCAAGAGGTAGAACCTTCTTGTCGATGAAGATGACGGATTTCTCAGCAAGGGGATGAGGCTGGCCAGTTGAAAAACTCAATAACCGCAGCTCCAAAGTCGTAGTCCTCTCAGATGGACGATGAACATCCTCTTTGCTTCTCTAAAATCAGCACTGGACGGAAAAGAAGAGCAAGAAATGCTCACGCGGTCAGGGCTGTTATCATATCGTGCTCATGCACCGCGAGGTCAATCACTAAGACCTCAGCTCCAAAGTTATGCCTCTTCCACTCGAATGTTTGATCCTGTGCGTCGGACAGCGACGGAAGAGTGACACATGAGTGCCCCAAGGTGTCCCCACAGTCGAGTGTAGTGCCGAGTAAGAGCACTCCACCAGTAAGGTTCCCGGGCCAGTAAGCGGACCAATCGGATGGCATGGGGATGCTGATGGACCTATGAAAATTAAGCGTCGCCCATGCTTCCTCTCGCTTCTCGAGAATACGAAGACGCTCGGAATAAGATAAATCTGAACTCATGTCGTCACTTACGGCGCTGCGTTCCATCTGAACAAGATAGCGGAGGTTAGAGTTACCGCACAGGTCATATAGCATGCGACATGTGCTGCGGCATGATATAATGTCGAGGGGAGGAAGGAACAGAAGGATGCGAGTCATGAGCTCTGGAGGAAAGTCAAGCAAAGAAATTGGTCGTGGGGCTGGGCAGGCATCGACAGAAATGACTTGATGAGGTGTGGTGCTCTGAGTTGAATATCTGTGTCCACTCATGTCGGTCCGAACGAGTGAATCTTGTAGGTTCGAGTCATCTTCGTGGCCCGTGAAACCTTGTGGATTTATAACAGAACACTGGGTGGGTTGATGAAAGTCAAAGTTTTCAGATATAAGAGATAATGGTGGGGATAGAGGGGAAACATCTGCTGCAAGCGACGGGGTTAAACAAGGTGATTCAACTACCATGGCCTAAGAACACATTACTCACTTGGCCTATGAGTGGTCATAGAAAGCATTGCCACTCTGATGATTTGTGAGTCGTCATTTTTGGCAGGCGACAAATCTTTTCATGTGCCCTCTGTGAGAAGAAAAGAAAGCGTGATACGAGCAGGTGCTTACAACATAAATCTGTCTGTATCTCCGCGTTCGAGTCCTGCAGGTGATTTTCTACTACATCCGGTTCGAGGGTCTCCAGAGACTGTACATATGAGCAAGACGACACAAGTATCATATGATCTTTGCTCACATTACTGTCACAGATCCCGCTGATCCGGGCCAAGTCAACATCATGAACAAGAACCATATCGCAATCAGGCGATCGCTGTGAACTCAAAGTTACGAAGTCAAAATGCATGGCTGAAGTCTTCATTACTCACCCCGGCGACATAGTCGAATATTAAGTGAAGAGGGTCCTGATACTTTGAGGAATGATTAATGGTTTCGATAGGTTACTGAGAACTGAATATGTCACCTCCGAAACAGTGGGAATCGATATAAGCTCCACGTCAGGCCCGGAGTCCCAGTCGTCCCCATCCCCATCTGTCGAGGGTTGTGCCGCTGCTTTAAGATGTTTTGGAAATATCCCAAGGGTACGAGCAACACGAAACCCTCGGATAAATATACATTGATTCTCGGGTAGGTTCTAACAGACACAAGAAATAGTTGCCATAAGGCTCGTTGGCTCATGGATGACGCCCTAACGTACCTTCCCACTCGGCCCATTATTCAACACCGCACCCCGAATTCGCTCGGAAGAGACCTGCCAGCTGATTCTACCTTCAAGACCACGGGTTACTTCGACCCCAAAGGATACCTCTGCATCCAGCTGATTCTTCAGGAAAGCAACATTGGTCCAAGATCTCGCGCGATCACAGCCGGTGACTAATATGAGTTCTTCCATCTGCTCGATTCCAAGTTCAAGCTGTCGTACGAAGGCAAACCATCGATCGATGTGCGCTACCATCCACTTGCCAAAGGCCTCCCGGGCAAGAGTGTCCTGACGTTGGGCCGGTACTGGAAGGGATAATACTGCGCCTCCTCGTCTGCTTTTGCACAAAAATGAGGCCTGCGGGCAGTCGTCTGGGCTGCAAATATGTCAGTGGTAAGAAAATTTGAACAGTGTATGGAAACCACCTAAGGGCCCGCACGTCTGGCTCAAAAGCGGTCATCTCGATCCCAGCTGAATAGTAATGGCTGGGACTGAGGGTGCCATGGATAATATGGTCGGGCAGTTTGGGGATTAGTGGTTCATGGTATTCTGGTACGCCGGACTTGTGGGATGGATGGTCGGCGGAAAGAAGGGCATTGAAAAGTCGGTGGAATCTGCCTTCACGTATGAAACCGACGTCACCAACCTCCACGAGGTCATACAGCCTGGACGGACTGGGCTCCCACAGGGCATAACCATATGTAGGATACTTGAATGCGAGTTGTCCACGGAAGATGTCGTAGTGGGTCATTGGCGGAAGTGGGGATCAAGAGGAACTGGATACAGTACCACCTGTGGGAAATCGATTATGTGGGTAGTTGGAACGTTTCCTATACAAGGCAGTCAGATCGCGTATGGACGGGATTGGACATCCTCTGGAAACTCCAGGGCCCGCAACTAGCGCCCATATTCTACACCATGCGTGCTCGTCACGGGCGGGCCATTATACTAGTAGCCTGAATGTATCCCCATCGATTCAAGCTAGTGAGTCGTCTATGCCATTGTCTAACAAGAATTCAAATGGGGGGAGTAATGGTGGTAAAGGTAAAGGGCGGAAATACCGCAATGGCTCGGAGTTCCGCTGGTGTTGTCATGTTTGGGATCCGAATGCGAATTGCGGCGCTCGCGCTTCAAGCTTCAAGCACTATCGGCAATATGCGGACGGACTGTGAGAGCCAATCACCCTCCCTGTTTCTTAAATTTATTCGTTGCATTTTATGGCTAATGCTAGCGCACGTAGTCAAACGGTCTCCGGTCTCCGGTCTCCAAGGGTCAAGGAGAAAACAAAAAGAAAAGAAAATCGGCCGACTTCCCTATCAAGTCCCACGTGACGATGCGTCAGATCATTTCCTACTTTGGCATTTCTGGCCATTTCTGGATTATGTCGCCACAGTTTACCCCGAAAACGTCCTTGCAACCCAACAGCAAACACTGGGCACGACGAAACCGACATATCACGAATTCCTCTATGTACTCTCATCCTTACGCGACCTCATTCAACCCGAATTCGATGACTTCGCTGCCCAAGATGTCCTCCCCACTCAGTATTGCACACTGACTAAGCTCAATTCGTTGCGGTGGTCGGTGGAGATTCCTTGGGGTTGGGAATGGATGAGTGATCCCTACTGTAGTACCCTTACTGCATCCTGCCACAGTGTGTCCCAACAAGATTCATAAAACACATTTCATACTGAAACTTCACCAGTATCTCCAGTTATGCACCGTCTCGAGGCAAGGAATACCTCCTGGGCATCATCCACGGTTGCGTCGGTGCCATCGACACATCGCCTCCTTCACAACATCGCGATTTTAACGACTTTGCTGCTTATGTGAATGGTTCCGCTCTCGCACAATGGAACTTCGTGATGCCGATGATGACCACGACCACGACGCCGCAAGTGACTACGCGGCGCTGTGGCTACAGTACTGGCTCGTCCCTTTATTCAGCAGCGAGCGCTTCAACGCCAACAACGAAGCATATGCCGAGAAGAACTGTATTTGCCGTTAATTTTTGGAGGTGCCGTTCCCGACAGTGCGCGAGACACCCCAACGACTCGACGTCATACACACATTACTCCCTCCTCTCCGTCATTGAGTCAGACTGGGGCTTCCGGCGGGGATACCAACAAGTGCGTCTTCTTCTGCTCCCTTCCTCCCCACAATTCACATCTCTCACATCTCGCCACGTCCCACATAACTCTCTCGAACGTCTTTTCCTTCATCACCGACGCAATTGGTTATACGAACACGAAATTTCTATTTCTGCGATGATCCCACAGACACGACTAACACAATACCCACCTCACCGTGCAGAACACATCCACTGTCGGCGCAGGCGGTGGACCGGTTTTCGTCACATACAGCCTGGACACCAGCTCAACCGCTGAAGCTCACTACACAGAGAAAGACCGCTTCCTGTGCGGGATTGCGCGAGGGTCGAACGCGGTTCCGTCGAACAGCAGTATCGGGGATGGAACCGGTCAGCGCGGAAATGGCGCGATGGACGCGAAAGAGGGAAACTTTTGAATCGGGTATACTCATCGGCTTCGCGGAGCGCTCTCTTAAGCGGACTGATTATGGCCTTTTTCTTTCTTTGTTGGGTTTAGGGCGTAACACAGGACTTCATGGATGCGTCGGCAATGGCAGTATAAGGGACTGTACTGTCTACCCATTTACGAGTTTGTGAGCTGGGTGCGGGTACAGCGACAATACAGTACGTACATGACATGCTAAGCTACTCGTATAGGATTAGGATGTGGTGTGGTACCCTGGGAATTGTCTTTCCAAGGTTACCATGCCCGTCATTGATGAATGTTAATGACATCAGAAAATACTGCAGTCGTAGTCCCCCGAAATATAATTCCTGGACGACGCGCCTATTAGTATCCACGTTTGAATGAGGAATCGAACCATGTCATCTAGCTCGCTCTCATTCGGCACGGAATGCACCCAAATTCAATATCCGTATATTTTCCGAGTCTGTTTGCTGGCTGCCTTGCTACTGTATGACGAAGATCCGTGTGCATATGTATCTAAATTCAGGTCGCGTTCTCAATTTCTTGGCTCGGGTGAACTCCACAAGTTTAACATTCAGTGTACAGTTGTTTTACAAATTCCCAGAATGTCCCAGTACGCTACCCCAAGACGTGAACGTCAAAAAACGATGTGATAAGCTCATCTTCTGGGCTTGTCTGTAAAAGATCGAAGGTCAACACACCAGTCAACGACATGAAGATTCGAAGTGTACCTGGAAACCCAGAATCCTTTCGTCATCCATCATGACACCATCATACCGATATTCACCCTGGGTCACAACCTCGACATAGGGCAACGACGACCACACATCTTCTTCGAATACAGAACCCGCAGTGAGGACACTGCCCTCCACTTTGAGGGACATCGTATTTCCATTTGGAAGCTGCTTGTTCCAGTTCCCCTCCTGCGATTGCCCACTTGCAGATGCCAGTGCACGAGCGGCGCGCACAGCATATGGATTAAAGTCTCGCACTATGATTGGCGTCGGCATACGATCCTCCAACATGACCGCCCGCTGGCCAGCCGTTGTCTCTATGTAGTGCATTCGTGAGGGATTTCCCACGAACAAACGCGTCGCTTGGGGCCCCCAAGTAGACCATGGCACCTCTACGAGCGCAGGCGCGGGCTCGGGGGTGGAGCAGAAGGGCGCACATGCTCTGTGCGCCACGGGGACATGAGCGAACAGTGTGCGGCGGTGCACAATAAGTGTGAGCCAATCCAACTGAGCCCTCAAGACGTTGTCATAGGATAAATTGAAAATGATGATCGCATCCTCGGCCTTGTCATGAAACGGTCGATCTGTTCGGGATGAGACGAGAAGAGGTTCTGAACCGGTTGGGTTTGGTTCCGCGCGACAGTAGGAATGGAAGAGCGAGGTGTTTCTAATGAGTGGAGGAAGGTGGAGCACGCATAGAAGCACGAAGCGGGGCGTGTCATCATCATCGATCACAATCTTGACTATTTCGAACGTATTTTGGATCAAATTGGGAATCACAAGGGTGTCTTGCGAGAGGTGGCTGAAATGTTTATAAGTTCCCTTCTCGAGAGACCCGAGCTAAAGATAAAGTATCAGCGATAGCGGACGAATTTGTAGTAACGCCGGAACATCCAGAACACAGTAACTCACACAATGCGTCACGCCCGTTTTCCAGCGCACAAAGAAGAATGTGTCCTTGTTCCTACTCTGTTCAAAATACGTAATCAACAGGATGAGGAAGTCTCCAACAACTTCGATCTCGGCGCACTGTCTGTCAAGAGGTTGAATTTTCTTGTCGATAAAAATGACGGGTTGTTCGGCAAGGGGATGAGGTTGGCCAGTCGAAAGGCTCAATAACCGCAATTCCAAGATCGTATCCCTCTCAGATGCATGGTCCACATCCTCTTTGCTTCTTTAAAATCAACAATTGGGATGGAAAAGAAGAACAAGAAACGCTCACGCTGTCAGAACTGCTATCATATCGTGCTCATACACCGCGAGTTCAATCTGTAAGACCTCGGTTTCATAGTCATGCCTCTTCCACTCGAATTTTTGATCCTGTGCATCAAACAGCGATGGAAGAGTGGTATAGGTGTGTCCCACAGTAGATTGGCGTCCCTCAGGTGCAGTACCGAGTAATAGAGCTCCACCAGTGAAGGCCCAGTGACCGGATCGATTGAATGAAATGGGGATGTTGACGGATCTATGGAAATTAAGCGTCGCCCATGCTTCCTCCCGCTTCTCGAGAATACGAAGACGTGTGGGATAAGGTAAACCCGGATTCATGTCATCGCTTACTGCGCCGCGTTCCATCTGAATGAGATAGCGGAAGATAGAGTTACTGCACAGGTCATACAGTATGCGACACGTGCGCCGGCATGAGATAATGTCGAGGGGAGAGATATATAGAAGGATGCGGGCCACGAGCTCTGGAGGAAAGTCAAGCAGAGAAATCGATCGTGCGGCTGGGCTGGCACCAACAGAAATGACTTCGTATGGTGTGGTGTTCTGAGTTGAATGCCTGTGTCCACTCATGTCAGTCCGCGCGAGAGCGAGTGAACCTCGTAGGTTCGAGTCATCTTCATGGTCCTAATATTTCCCACTTGTGGCATGTCTGGCCATTTCTGGCTTTTGTCGCCACAGTTTGTCCCGCCACTGGCTTCTACCACTTCATCCAGGTGCGTTCTCTGTTCACAACACGCAATTAATTCTCTCATGTGATCACGTCAGATTCGGCTTGAAAACACAAACTTTGAACCGTGTTTTGAACCCCAGACCGGACCGTGAGACACCGACGTCTCACAACTTTTCTTCACTCATTCCCAGTCTGATTTGTCTTTCCATTCAACCCGGATTCAATTTCCTCGTCACGCAAGGCATTCGCCTCACTCAATATTGCGCGCTGACTGAGCCCAAATACATGGCGGCGATCGGTGGAGAGTTCTGAGGAATGGGTGATGACCTCGCCGAAGGTGTGTCCCAACGACACTTGTAAAACGCAGCATATACTAATCTTTCCCCAGTATCTCCACCGTTATGATTCTTTTAAAGGCGAGAATATATTTTGGGCAGCTCACCTGGAGAACATGCTCTTTGATGGATACGAAGGCTTCAGGTGAGTTCAAGCCATATCCATCAACCCTGTCTACTCTTTCGTTTGCCATCCACCGAAGCTTCCCCTCCAACAACCACGTCAGTATCTCCCTGCCTCACTACACCTGATATTGCGCAAGCACAGCCCTATGATGATCTACGGTCTGGTTGCGGCGGCGCTATCGACTCATCGCCTCTTGCGCGACATTGCAATTTAAACAATTTTTGCGACCGATGTGCGTGGCTCCGGTCTCCCACGACGGACCTTCGTGATACCCAGTCGATGATGGCCACAATACTTCGATTGACCATGTGGCCCAGTAGCTGCAGTACGGGCTTGTTCCTACTCTCCACCATTGAGCCGCCGAACTGGGACATCGGGTCTCTCGCCTGTGGTTATACCAATCCGTATTCCTCCCGCTCTCCCAACCCATATCTCGTCGTGTCCTGCAGGACCTCCTCGGACGCCTTTCGTTCGTCACACCAACGCCACATATTATATAAACACGAACTTTGCAGCTCCGAGAACCCCCCCAACGTGACCGGCACGATCCCTAGCCCGCCCAAGCCAAGGCTATATGTCCCCTTCACTGTGCCGACACGCGTGCCGTCGGTGCGGGTGTCAGAGCAGGTTTCTTCTCATCCAGCCTTAACACCGGCTTCACGGCGGCGATCGGGCCAGCGCCGGTCAATCTCGCGGCGCAGATAGGCCTATCATTTACGGGATGGCGAGGGCTTGACTGTAGTGCCGCCGAGCAGCAGCAGTGGGAGTGGCAGAAACGGCACGATGGATGTGGAGGAGGACATCGGTGCTGCTATATTTGGCGGCGCTTCTGGTTTAAGCGGACTGACCGTAGCTTCTTCTTTAGTTGTTTATGGTATGGTATGCGTCGGTGATGGAAGGGCGAATGACTACCGTCTACTCTTCTATGAGATCAGTAAAAATAAAAACAATGTCAATATACATGCCTTATTACTTGCTAAAGTTACGTCGCGGGTTCCAAGTACTTCACCAATTCTCATCAATGTTCAGGGCCGCTGAACGACCAATGTCATCCGACTCACGATTCGTTGTTTTCACATCTAGCTTGGTAAAGAGTCCCGTTGGCCGAATTGCAGCTCCAGCCGCTCATATTATTCAATAATTTGTATGCTAAATACACTGTGTTGCCTATGATTTACGAAAATATGGGGACAGTCTCTGCATGTTCTGCATGATCACGTACGACGGCAAGCTTGCGACGGGCATTGCTGCGGCGTCCTAGGCGGAAGGCCCCATCGATCATCTAACCACTCCTGCCTTCCCAATGCAAAAAAAAAACAACCACTCCTGCCTCCTCAGTTCCAAAGCCCTCTCCTTGTAAGTCTATGTCATGTGATAGCCATCTCACGCACGCTGTAGGACTATCAAAGCCGGGTGGCACAGAATGTATGTCGGATTTTGACCTGCAAGAGGCGAGACGGAACGGAGGAGCCTGGGCGGATTCAACCACGTGACGCGCTCTGTTGTGAGCCCGACCAGCCCGCCACGCCGAGTCCACCACGCCGAGCCCCGGGCCTCCTGCCCTCCTTCCCTCCTCATCTACGCGCCCCATCTCCCACCTTTTACTCTTCTGCCCTTGTTACCACTGCCACACGGTCATTTGAACGAGGGATTGAACCAATGTCATTTGTTTTGCAAACTACGAGTTCGGGGTTTGACTCGATTGAGTTCCAGGGACGCCGGCGTCGGGCCTCAGAACGTGTGGGTTAACACGGGAACTATGGTGTATTGAGGGTGATACTGCTACTCACCTCAGAACGTGCGGGTCGACAACTACGACTATATAAATAACCAATGTGTCCGTTATATGAAATTCGCTAAGGTAGGATAAATGTGTGTGAAACACTCCGACAAACGAGTGAACGTGATATCTAATCGATCCACTCGCGCGCTATTTGCGACAATTTGGCTCGCTCCCATTCAGCATGGAACGTACTCGAATCCGATATCAGTCTAGTTTCTCTTTGCTACCCGCCTTCTAATTTAATATCTTTGGACCATGTCTCGCATGCAGCATGGACAATGTATTAGCAACTGTATGACGAAGTACCGTGTGCATTTGGGTCGCGGTCTCAATTTCCTGGCTCGAGTGAACTCCACAAGCTTAATATCCAGTGTACAGTTGTTTTACAAATTCTCAGAATGTCCCAGTACTCTACCCCAAGACGTGGACGTCGAAAAACGGTGCAACAAGCTTGTCTTCTCGGCTTTTCTGTAGAAATATCGAAAGTCAACACACCGGCCAACGACATAAAGACTCGAAGCGTACCTGGAAACCCAGAATCCTCTCCTCATCCATTAGAACGCCATCATACTCATATCTACCTTGGGTCACAACCTCGACATAGGGCAACGACGACCACACATCTACTTCGAATATAGAACCCGCAGCGAGCACGCTGCCCTCCACTTTGAGGGACATCCTATTTCCATTTGGAAGCTGCTTGCTCCAGTTCCTCTGCTGCGATTGCCCACTTGCAGATGCCAGTGCACGAGCGGCGCGCACAGCATATGGATTGAAGTCTCGCACTATAATTGGCGTCGGTATACAATCCTCCAACATGACCGCCCGCTGGCCAGCCGTCGTTTCTATGAAGTGCATTCGCGTGGAGTTCCCCATGAAAAAGTGCGTCACAGGGGGACCCCAAACAGACCATGGCACCTGCACGAGCGCGGGCGCGGGCTCAGTGGTGGGACAGAAGGGCGCACATGCTCTGTGCGCCGCGGGGATATGAGCAAGAAGCGCACGGCGGTGCACAATGAGTGTGAGCCAACCCAACTGAGTCCAGAATAAGTAGTCGTAGGAAAAATTGAAAATGACGATCGCATCCTCCGCCTTGTCATGAAACGGTCGATCAGATCGTGATGAGACGGCAAGAGGTCCTGAACCAGTTGGGTTTGGTTCTGCGCGACAGTAGAAATCGGAGAGTGCGACGCCTTGAATGAGTGTAGGAAGGTGGAGCACGCATAGAAGCACCAAGTGGGGTATATCATCATCATCGATGACAATCTTGGCTATTTCGAGCGTATGTTGGATCAAATTTGGTATCACGAGGGTGTCTTGCGAGAGGTGACTGAAATGTCTATAAGTTCCCTTTTCAGGAGACCTGAGCTGAACATGAAGAAGTATCAGCGATGGTGGACGAATTTGAATGAACCCCGGAACTCTCACACAATACGTTAATCCCGTTTTCCAGCGCACAAGGAAGAATATGTCCTTGTTCCTACTCAGTCCAGAAAACGTAATCAACAGGATGACGAAATCCCCAACAATTTCAATCTGGGACCTCCGTCTCTCAAGAGGTAGAACATTCTTGTCGATGAAGATGACGGGTTGCTGGGCAAGGGGATGAGGCTGGCCAGTTGAAAAACTCAACAATCGCAATTCCAAGGTCGTATCCCTCTCAGATGGACGATGCATATCCTCTTTGCTTCTCTAAAGTCAACACTGGACGGAAAGGAAGAACAAGAAATGCTCACGCGGTCAGGGCTGCTATCATATCGTGTTCATGCACCGCGAGTTGAATCCCTACTAAGGCCTCAGTTCCAAAGTTATGCCTCTTCCACTCGAATTTTTGATCCTGTGCGTCGGGCAGCGACGGAAGAGTGGCATAGGAGTGCCCCATAGTGCGCTGGTGGCTCTCACAGTGGAGTGTAGTGCCGAGTAAGAGCACTCCACCAGTCAAGCTCCCGGGCCAGTAATTGGACCAATCGAATGGAATGGGGATGTTGACAGATCTATGAAAATTAAGCGTCGCCCATGCTTCCTCCCGCTTCTCGAGAATACGAAGACGTGTGGGATAAGGTAAACCCGGATTCATGTCATCGCTTACTGCGCCGCGTTCCATCTGAATGAGATAGCGGAAGATAGAGTTACTGCACAGGTCATACAGTATGCGACACGTGCGCCGGCATGAGATAATGTCGAGGGGAGAGAGATATAGAAGGATGCGGGCCACGAGCTCTGGAGGAAAATCAAGCAAAGAAATTGATCGTGCGGCTGGGCTGGCATCAACAGAAATGACTTCGTATGGTGTGGTGTCCTGAGTTGAATGCCTGTGTCCACTCATGTCAGTCCGAGCGAGAGCGAGTGAACCTCGTAGGTTCGAGTCATCTTCATGGTCCTAATATTTCCCACTTGTGGCATGTCTGGCCATTTCTGGCTTTTGTCGCCACAGTTTGTCCCGCCACTGGCTTCTACCACTTCATCCAGGTGCGTTCTCTGTTTCACAACACGCAATTAATTCTCTCATGTGATCACGTCAGATTCGGCTTGAAAACACAAACTTTGAACGTGTTTTGAACCCCAGACCGGACCGTGAGACACCGACGTCTCACACCTTTTCTTCACTTCACTTATTCCCAGTCTGACTTGTTTTTCCATTCAACCCGGATTCGATTTTTTCGCCACGCAAGGCATTCGCCCCACTCAATATTGCGCGCTGACTGAGCCCAAATACATGGCGGTGATCGGTGGAGACTTCTGAAGAATGGGTGATGACCTCGCCGAAGGTGTGTCCCAACGACACTTGTAAAACGCAGCATATACTAATCCTTCCCTAGTATCTCCACCGTTATGATTCTTTTAAAGGAGAGAATATATTTGAACAGCTTACCTGGAGAACATGCTCTTTGATGGATACGAAGGCTTCAAGTGAGTCTAAGCCGTATCGATCAACCCTGTCTACTCTTTCGTATCCCATCCACCGCAGCTTCCCCTCCAACAACCACGTCAATATCTCCCTGCCTCACTACACCTGCTATTTCCCAAGCAAAGCCCTACAATGATCTACGGTCTGGTTGCGTCGGCGCCATCGACTCATCATCGCCTCTTGCACGACACTGCAATTTAAACAATTTTTGCGACCGATGTGCGTGGCTCCGGTCCTCCCACGATGGACCTTCGTGATACCCAGTCGATGATGGTCACAATACTTCGATTGACCATGTGGCCCAGTGGCCGCAGTACTGGCTCGTTCCTACTCTCCACCATTGAGCCGCCGAACTGAGACATCGGTTCTCTCGCCTGTGGTTATACCAATCCGTATTCTTCCCGCTCTCTCAACCCATATCTCGTCATGTCCCGAAGGACCTCCTCGGACGTCTTTCGTTCGTCACACCAACGCCACATATTATATGAACACGAACTTTGCAGCTCCGAGAACTCCCCCGAACGTGACCGGCACGATCCCTAGCCCGCCCAACCCAAGGCTATATGTCCCCTTCATTGTGCCGACACGCGTGCCGTCGGTGCGGGTGTCAGAGCAGGTTTCTTCTCATCCAGCCTTAACACCGGCTTCACGGCGGCGATCGGGCCAGCGCCGGTCAATCTCGCGGCGCAGAGTAGGCCTATCATGTACCGGATGGCGAGGGCTTGAATGTAGCGCGGTCAAACAGCAGCAGTGGCAGTGGCAGAAACAGACTGACCGTGGCTTCTTTTTCTTTAGCTGTTTATGGTATGCCATGCGTCGGTAATGGAAGGGCGAATGACTACCGTCTACTCTTCCATAAGACTAATAAAAATAAAAACAATGCCAATATGCATGCCTTATTACTTGCTAAAGTTACGTCGATGAGTTATCTAGTTATGGGTTATGGCGGGGACTATCCGAACGTCCAAGTACTTCACCAATTCCCATCCATGTTCAGGGTCGCTGAACGTTGAACGACCAATGCCATCCGACCCACGATTCGTTGCTTTCACATCTAGCTTGGTAAAGAGTCCCGTTTGCCGAATTGCGGTCCAGCTCCAGCCGCTCATATTATTCAATAATTTGTAGGCTAAATACGCTGTGTTGCTTGTGATTTACGAAAATATCGGGACAGTCTCTGCATGTTCTGCATGATCAAGTACGATGGCAAGCTTGCGACGAGCCTTGCTGCGGCGTCCTAGGCGAAAGGCCCCATCGATCATCTAACCACTCCTGCATCCCCAGTTCCAAAGCCCTCTCCTTGTAAGTCTATGTCATGTGATAGTCATCTCACGCACGCTGTAGACTATCAAAGCCGGGTGGCACATAATGTATGTCGGATTTTGACCCGCAAAAGGCGAGACAGAGGAGCGCTCAGCCTGGCACTGGGCAGATTTAACCACGTGACGCGCTCGTGAGTCCGAGCCCTCCCACCTGCCCTCCTTCCCTTCCTCATCTACGCGCCTCACCCCCCGCCTTTCCTCTTCTACCCTTGTTGTCACTGCCACACAATTGTTTGAATGAGGGATCTAACCAACGTCATTTGTGTTGCAAACTACGAGTTCGGGGTTTGAGTTCCAGGGACGCGTCAGGCCTCAGGCCTCAGAACGTGCGGGTTAACACGGGAACTGAGGGTACGAAAGTCAACTACGCCTATGTAAACAATGACCAATTGTGTCCGTTATATGAAATTCGCTAAGGTAAGATAAATGTGTGCTGAAACACGCCGACAAACGAGTGAAAGTGATATCTAATCGATCCACTCGCGCGCGCATTTCGCGACAAATTTGGCTCGCTCCCATTCAGCATGGAACGTACTCGAATCCAATATCAGTCTAGTTCCTCTTTGCTACCCGCCTTCTAATTCAATACCTTTGGGCCATGTCTCGCATGCAGCATGGACACAGCGTATTAGCAACTGTATGACGAAGTACCGTGTGCATTTGGGTCGCGGTCTCAATTTCCTGGCTCGAGTGGACTCCACAAGTTTAACATTCAGTGTACAGTTGTTTTACAAATTCTCAGAATGTCCCAGTACTCTACCCCAAGACGTGGACGTCGAAACACGGTGCAACAAGCTCGTCTTCTTGCCTTGACTGTAGAAAGATCGAAAGTCAACACACCGGCCAACGACATAAGGATTCGAAGTGTACCTGGAAACCCAGAATCCTCTCCTCATCCATTAGAACGCCATCATACTCATATCTACCTTGGGTCACAACCTCGACATAGGGCAACGACGACCACACATCTTCCTCGAATATAGAACTCACAGCGGGCGCGCTGCGGTCCACTTTGAGGGACATCCTATTACCATTTAGAAGCTGCATGCTCCAGTTCCTCTCCTGCGATTGCCCACTTGCAGATGCCAGTGCACGAGCGGCGCGCACAGCATACGGATTAAAGTCTCGCACTATGATTGGTGTCGGCATACGATCTTCCAACATGACCGCCCGCTGGCCAGACGTCGTCTCTACGAAGTGCATTCGCGTGGGGCTCCCCACGAACAAGCGCGTCACAGGGGGGCCCCAAATATGCCATGGCACCTCCACTAGCGCGGGCGCGGGTGCGGGGGTGGAACAAAAGGGCGCACATGCTCTGTGCGCCGCGGGGACATGAGCAAGAAGCGCACGGCGGTGCACAATAAGTGTGAGCCAATCCCTCTGAGTCCAGAATAAGTAGTCGTAGGACATATTGAAAATGACGATCGCATCTTCCGCCTTGTCATGAAACGGCCGATCAGATCGTGATGAGACGGCAAGAGGTCCTGAACCAGTTGGGTTTGGTTCTGCGCGACAGTAGAAATCGGAGAGCGAGACGTTTTGAATGAGTGTAGGAAGGTGGAGCACGCATAGAAGCACGAAGTGGGGTATATCATCATTATCGATGACAATCTTGGCTATTTCGAGCGTATGTTGGATCAAATTTGGAATTACGAGGGTGTCTTGCGAGAGGTGACTGAAATGTCTATAAGTTCCCTTTTCAGGAGACCTGAGCTGAACATGAAGAAGTATCAGCGATGGTGGACGAATTTGAAGGAACCCCGGAACTCTCACACAATACGTTAATCCCGTTTTCCAGCGCACAAGGAAGAATATGTCCTGGTTCCTACTCAGTCCAGAAAACGTAATCAACAGGATGACGAAGTCCCCAACAATTTCAATCTGGGACCTCCGTCTCTC